>VDFB02083028.1:0-117578 GCA_007258455.2 Sequoia sempervirens
GAAAGATGCAGCCAAAGCAGCGACCAAAGATTTATGGAGCATCGTTGAAAGATGCCACCGAAAGGAAGAAACAACAAAATTTTGGAGCACTGTTGAAAGATGCAGCCAAAATGCAACAAGAAAATATTTGAAGCGTCATTGAAAGATGTAGCCAGAATGCAACAAGAAAATTTCCAGAGCATCACCAAAAGAGGCCGCTAAAAGAAAGAAGAATGAAGGACCTTGGAATTAGACTTCTTGGAGCTTCGTTGAAAGATGCACCAGACTGCAGGAACAAAGCAAGAAATGACACCAATTATGGATACAATTTTTGAAGCATCACAACAACTGAGCCAACAAGTTTTGAAGCATCGTAGCAAGATGCGTCAAAATTCTTGTTTGATTAGAATAAAGTCCTACAAGATGGAAACGAAATTTAGCCAAGTCCAAAAGATGAAAAATTCAAAAGAAATGCTCTGAAGAAATGTAAATACATACACATGCATTTTTTTAATACTTATGACAGCAAAATAAAAACTACATTGGCTCTACCGTAGTAGAGTCAATGCATTGGATTTCTCCTTACATTTCTACTATTTTTGTAAATTCTTCTTTATTGACAAGTTTATGGTAGATTTGTAATCAATGACCATTGACCAAAAGTGTTCAAGTGTCACCATCAATGGGTTTGAGTTGCACTGCTCCATTTGGAAATATTTCAAAAATTTCATATGGACCAAGCCAATGAGTCTTAAGTTTCCCTTGGTGATCTTCATATTGAGAATCAATTAACAGCACCCAATCCCCATTATGGAACTCTCTTTCCTTTATATGCTTGTCATGCCATACCTTCTATTGTTATTATACTAGCTCATTTTGGTGGATAGCATCCAAGCAAAGTTCATCCAACTCACTAAGTTGTAAGACTCTTTCAACTTGGGCTCGTTTGAGATCTAAACCTAACTCTATTGTTGTTCTTAGAGTTTGGAGTTCAAATTCAATAGGTAGAAGAGGTTTCTTCCCAAAAACTAACTCGTATGGACTAAAACCAGTGGTTGATTTCCAAGTTGTGTTATAATCCCAAATGGCTTCAGCTAGTTTACTAGCCCAGTCTTTCCTTCCTAATGAAACTATTTTTGTTAAAATATTCTCTAGCTCCCTATTAGTGACTTCTACCTGACAATTTGCTTGAGGATGATAGGGTGATGACTTCTTATGGCTTACCTAGAAATGATCAGTGAAGGCTAACAAAACCTTAGACATAAATTGGGGTCCCTAATCTATGACGATTGTCTTAGGGGCTCCAAATCTAAGAAAAAAATTATTGTACAGGAAGTCAGCTACTTGTTCTTCCCTAGCAACTCGTAGAGCTTGAACTTCTTCCCATTTAGTCAGATAGTCGGTACAGACCAAAATGTACTCTTTTCCTTGTGAAGGAAGGTCTATAGGACTAATAAAATCCAATCCATAGATCAAACATCCTCGGTATAGATGTGATGGATACAAACACTTGGGTGTATTCCTCTCATGTCTGTATAGTCCTAAGCAAAAGTTATAGATCTATTCACCAAGATATCAAACAATTTATGCTCTTCTGGCTCTGTCAAGCAAATGTTGATATTCAAAGTTTTTCCTGGTAGTAACATGATGGTTTTGACACCTGGATAATTGGAGGTGATAGTATAAAATTATTTTTTCAAAGGGTTGAGAGGATAGCTATGTGGTATGGTTATGTGGAGTCTGGCAATATCTTCAAAGAAATGATCCATTTTTGGAATGATATTAACCAGAGGACAAGGTAATCCCATGAAGTTGATGTTATCAAATTTAGTGTGATCCATGTTGATAGGCTGCACTAGAATCTCTTCTATGTCTAACATCTCTTCATCACTTGATTCCATGGTAAGATTTTCCATATTGTTTTCTAGCCTTCCAACTCTTCACCATGTTGTTTAATGACCACCATAGCAATTGAAGCTAGATTCTCTTGTTCGTTAGGACCATCTGGTTCATCAACCCATACTTTGTTATCTTCAACAGGCTTGGTGGGAGGATACATGAATAGATGTTTGCTATTGGGACCATGTGAAATGGTCATTCCCCCCTCTCTACAATCAATCTTGGCTACAACAGTAGCTACCATGGTCTTCCTAGGATTATTAGATAACTATCTTTTGGTGTGAGGGACTGAATTATTTGAAATTCCACTGGATATTCCCAACCATCAACCTTAACAAGAACATTTTCTATGACACCCTTGGGAATAGCTATGGATTGATTTTCCATTTGAAACACTATAGTTGTGGGACATAAATCAGTAAGTCCCAACTTTTCCATCACATCGATATTCATTATGTTAATGGTTGTTCCTAAGTCCAAAAGTGCATTAGGCATTGCTACCTCATTGATTGTCATTGTTATAAGTGGACTGCCTACGTCATCATATTTCAGAGCTATGGTTTTTCCTACCATAAAGTCAGCTAGATAACTATTTATGTGAACAGTATTGATCCATTTTAGTTTCGTTCCTGGTGTTTTGATGCACAAATATTTAATCAGTTGGTTTAGTTCAGGAATCTCTTTAATTGCTTGTAACAAAGGAACCTCAATTTTTAGTTGTTTAATCTCTTGTATCAGCGTAGTTTCGGTGGACAAGGACATTTTTGGAGGGTTTTTCAAGGTGGTTGGTTTCAAACACTTCAAAAAAGGTGCTTAAGCTTTCTCCTTGGAGGTGGATTATTTCTTTAAAGGGTTAGTTGGAGACTAACCACCCTCCTCTTGAGGTAACTCAAAAATTCTAGCTGGAGATGGTGGAAGGGTCTTGTCTTGGGTACTTATTGGGTTTTGCTCTAAAGACATAGAAGTTGTCTTAGCTGCCTCAACAGATTCCTTAATGGGCTCGTCCAGAATCTCAACAATGGTAGGTTGTTGGACTGCTTTTCCTAACCTTAACTGTAGATTTCCATAATGGATAGCATTAAGTCCAGTCACATTTTCCCATTCCATAGAATACATTGGGGTATTTTTATGATTATTCTTTGGATTAGGAACAGGTTGCATCAAAAGTTGTGGTTTGTTGACCTGCTCATTTTGTTGAGGGTTCTGAGGAGCTGGGAAAATATTTTGTTGTTGATTAGGCATCCTTCTTGGCCCAATATAAAACTGGTTTTGAGGCTGATTCCATTAAGGAACGAGATTCTAAGGATACCATTTTTGTTGAGCCTATTTTGGCCATTAGGGGTTTCCCTGGGACTAATTTTCCCATTCAAGTGGTCCCCAAGAGTAGGTTCCCCAATTAGGTGGTACTGGAGGCCAAGGTGCAGCCCATTGATTCTAGTTCCAATTGTTTGGGGGTCGTCAGGCGAAATTTGTGTTCTAGCCATAAGAGAAATTTCCTCCAGGGATTCACAAGATTGATCTCTTCTTCAACCTAAGTTTTCCTTTTCTTGGAATTTTTAATTGCATTTAAAATCTCACATTAATCAATATCATGACTCTTCTCACAAACTTAATAAACGTCAACTTTATCCAAGGGACATTCTCTTAATAGATGTTTATTTCTACACCTAGGGCAATAGATGGACAAGGTCTCAGGGTTATGTGTTTTGGCAATAAATGGACAAGGTCTTAGGGTTATGTGTTTTGGCTTTTAGTCCATCCAATGTGGTGTTTAGTTGAATGAGAATGTCAGTTTTGAGATTTTTTATCTCCTCACGCAGTTTTCCTATTTCATTAGAACCTCTAAAAAGAGTAGACTTACGGATACCTCCTCGTGTATGGGAGAAATTTGAGCATAACTCACAAATATCCTCAAGTGTAAGTTGTGACACATCTCCTTTTCCCATTAAATATAGGCTTCTCCTAGCATCTTCATCAAGTCCTTTGAGAAATATGGTCTACATAATCTCCATACTTATGGCTTCTCTGCCACATCATTTAGATAAGAATATGAACCTATCTAGGTAATCTTCTAGGCTTTCATCTCCATTTTTCCTTAGTTTGAACAATTCTTCTTTCCTACCGCTGACTCTACAGTAACTCTAGTGCTTATCCAGAAAGGAAAACTCCATATCTTTCCAAGAGGTTATCGACCCTGAAACTAATCCCATGAACCAATGCATTGTTGCATCTTTCAAGGTGGAGGGAAAGAGCTTCAATTTTTGGCTATCATTCTTGTAGTCATATGTCTGACACAAAACTTTAAACTCAAATAGAAATTGGTCAAGGTCTTTAGAAGATAAACCTCTGAAGGTTGGAAAGAAGGCTGGTGAAATATTTTTCATAGGCATCTCATCATCTGCATCGATAGTAATAGGATAAGTGAATGTGCATGCTCCCAGTGCTAGGTTAGTGCTTTCCCGAATGAGGAATTTCTTTTGTCTTGATGTAAAATTAGGTGGCAATTCTAAGGTGGAAAAGTAGTTCAAAATATCAGCAAACCAAGGGGTTTTAATAGAGATGAAAAATAGATTTTTATCTAGGAATTCATCTTGCATAGGAGCACAATCACCATCATCTGGTTTGATTCGGGAAAGGAAATCTACAACTACGTTGAACTTCTCGGGTTTGTCAATAATGGTCATGTTGAATTCCTAGAGAAGCAATAACCACATGATTATCTTTCCATTCACTTCAGGTTTGTTTATTAGGTATTTGATAGCTAAATGATCTGTGTACACCATTACTTTGTACCCTGTAATGTAATGTAAAAATTTCTTGATTGCATGTACAATAGCTAAAATTTCTTTCTCTGCAGTGGTATAATTTCATTCAGTGGGAGTCAAACTCTTGCTTATGAAATAGATGGCATATTTTCCCCCATTCTTATCCTCCTATCCTAAAACTACTCCAATAGCATCATTAGAAGCATCAACATAAATATGGAATGGGAGGTTTCAATTAGGTCCATGAAGGACAGGAGCAGAGATGATTTTCTCCTTAATGATTTCAACTGATGATTAACACTCAAGTGTTTAGGTAAACTCTACACTCTTTTGGAGAAGGGATAACATAGGAGTTGCAATCTTGTTGAAGTTTTCTATGAATCTTTGATAGTATCTAGCATGTCCTAAGAAACTTCTATCGGTTTGGGTTTTTGGGGTCACAAGTTGTTTTAACACCTCGATTTTCTTAGGATCGACTTTTATCCCTTCTATTGAAATGTGGTGTCCCAACACTATTCCTTGTTCTACCATTATAAGGCATTTTTCATGACTCGGGGATAACTGATGGTCCTCACATTGCTTCAATACTTTGTCTAGATTTTGAAGTCCTTCATCAAAATTTGACCCATATACAGTGAAGTTATCCATGTAAACTTCCACACAGTCATTCACCAACTCAGCAAATATGGCCAAGATAGCTCTCTAAAATGTTGCAAGAGCATTGCATAGCCCAAAAGGAAGAACTTGATATGAAATGTTTCCCATGGGCAAGTAAAATTTGTTTTGTCCTAGTCTTTTATTCTACCTGTATTTGGTTATATCCATTGAATCTGTCCAGAAATGAGAAATACTTTCTCCCAGCCAAATTATCCAGGACCTGGTCTACAAATGGTAGGGGGAAGTAATCTCTATGGGTTGCTTTGTTAAGTTACCTATAGTCAACACACACTCTCCACTTCCCATTTTTCACTTCCCTATAGACAAATTATTTGGATATAGTGAGAATGTATTCTATTTCATGAGAGACTTATCATATCTCCAGTTTGGCTCAATGTTTCATCACCATTGACCGATTAATCAGTTCCAAATTCATGCTAAGATTAGCACTAGTTTTTGGCACTGAGGGGGACATTGATTGCTAATAGCAATGGCTTCAAATTTTTATATGCATTGTCGTTATATGCATTATTGCATAGGGTCTCAAATCCTCAAATGGTTCTTGTGCGGGGTCCAAACTATTTCTAACACATTTTTATGTAGATTTCAAAGGGTCGATTTGAAAATGGGTCTTAAAATAGGTTTTTATACCTTGTCCATTATACATTTTGAAGGTTTTATCATACCCCTTGTGTTTTGAATATGGACTCATTTTGAAAAAAAATCCACATGATAGAAAATGGCAATGGAAAGGCATTTTGTTTTCCTATGCCAAAGTTGGGGATGGCCATTAAAGGAGTTTTGGCCTATTGTTGCACACATTTTGTAGTGGAATCAAAGTCATAGACTTTACCACTAATTGTGCATTTGATGTAATGGGGGGTATTTTAAAATTGTTGGCATGCCATTTTGCCATAAAAATTGATGTAAATTTGATCATAAAGCATTGTAAAAGGATTTATTCTAGCCACTCTTAAGTGAGGAAGAGTGAGAGGCTTTATAGCCTAAGCCTTGATTGGATTCATTGTAATGATTATGTAATCACCGCTGAGTGAGGAATGGTTGCCTAGGCCTATATTTGGAAATCTATTGTAAACTTGACCAATGAGTGTTTTTATAAACTCTTGGCAAGTATTATGCTTCAAATTTTGAAAAAATTGCAATCCTAGTATCATTAGCTACAGGTTTGCAGATGTTGGCTTCAACATTTCGACTTCGAAGTACAAAGGTGAAGGAGAAGGGGAATGTTCCTTTTCAAATAAATTTTCTATGCAACTGGTACAGGTATTTATAGGTTACAGTTGATACTTTTGGAGACCAAAAGCTTCTTTTGTGGGGAGGTTTGATCCAGGTGGATCTCCACACATGAAGATTTCACTTTGCAAACCATGAAGAAATTGATGATAAGTGTCGAAGTTTGGGATAAGTGAATTAATGCTTAAGTGGGTATAATATCATGCATTATTCATTGGTTTAATGATTAGTGCTTAAAATGAGCTTGGGAAAACTCGTGCATTTATTCATTTGAAATTGTAAAATGATTAATACTTGTGAGTGGGAAAATGACTCACGTATTATTCATTATTTTGGTAAATTGGGAAATTGATTTCATGTGAGAATCCACCTCACAACTAATTTTCTATTTCTCAATTATAGGTTGAGAGTCTCTTTGTTTGTTTGAGACTTTTCCCATTTTTATGCCTTGAGTTTGTTTGAGATCCTAGAATTGTAGATCTTGTTTTTCCTTAAAAAAATCATCATGAGATATTGGAGTTATTCTCCTTTGTTTAATTGTGGATGGGGCAAGACTATTTAAATTCCTTATGTAAGCCTTTGTGATCCTAGAGTACTTGGGGAGTGAAGAGTGCTTAGGAGCTTTGTAAGAGCTTGCTTTGTAAGGAATTTTTCTTCTTGTTGTATGGAGTAAGGTCATTAGTGTGAAATTCCTTCTGGAATCCTTGTTTAAGGAGAAGCTAGTTCTTTATGTAAACACTTGTGAGAAGGTACCTACATCTTTTAAAGAAGGAATAAAGTGATTCGTATTCCAAGCGAAATGGGTTTGAAGATGTAGCTAGTATTGGTCTAGTGAACTCTGTTATCAAACTCCTCTCTCTTGTCTTTTCATATGTTTGTATCCATTTTTTAGTTCATTTGCTTTATATGTTATGGTTTTAAAAAATTCCCATGAGTGAACTAATTTTCTCTTAATCCACCTTCAAATATCAGTCAGTAAAAGATCCTCATCGTAAACTTTTGTATTGAGTAGTACTCACCAAGTTTACAAATCAAGTTGGTATCAGAGCCAGTTGACTATTTTGTTTAAAGTGTGAATACTTATCAGGTCTAGACTCAAGCAAAGAGTATTTAAAGAAATGTCGATTCCAAGAAATGAGAATCCTTCTTATCCTCTTTTGGTCAAACCTTATAAAGATGACTTATTTTTTATTAAATCATTCTTCACCATGAAGAAAATGGTAGAGGAAATGTATAATGATGAAAGAGAGAGTGTTAAGTTGTGAAGGCTATTGAAAACATCAGAAGATGAGAAGCAAGTAAAGCTTCAAGAACTCGAAGAAATCAATCAAAGCCTTCAGTTGGAAAATGTTGAGTTGAAAAGGTTGTTGCAAGAAGTACAAGATCAATTGCAAGCCAAGGATGAACTTTTGGAAAAGTTTTGGAGTGATGAAAGATTGGAGAAACCATCTCCTATAGAAACTATCACTAAGGTATGTAGTACAAGTAATTATTTGATTATGCATTCTTCCCATCAAGATGATTGTTTTGGTGCATTTGAAAAGCACAGTAAAGGTGTTGGCTTGAAATTGCTAAATAAAATGGGATATGAAGGAAAAGGCCTTTGAACTAATGGCCACGGCATTGTGAATCCCATCCAAGAGGTAGAACTACCTTGATATGCAGGACTAAGCTATGGAAGAGAGGAAGATGGAGCATTCTCCAAGACCACCAATGAAAGAAACTCCAAAACCACGGAAGCTAGAAAGTTTGCAAATGACAAGTCTAAATCAGTGCAGAAGGAACTCTCCCAAATCGAGAGCACGTCACACTATTTCAATGATCGTGATACCAAGTCATCTCTGAAGGGAGATCATTCCAAAGGGGGAGCCAAGGCAAGTTCTCCTTGCCAAATCTACACCAAAGACCACCAACCAAGGTATAATAAGTCTAATTATGTCTACCAAGAAGGAGAAAAACCATGACTTGTCCCCTCTCCTCTTTGGGAGGAAAAGAAGGGCAAGAAAGTCTGGGTGTTAAAAAAACTATTACACTCATTGTAAAATGAGTGGGCATTGGATCTGTAAGTGTTGGAAGCTTCATTCCAATCTTTTCCGCACACCAAGCAAGAAGCCTTCACAAGAGCCTATGTGGAAGGAGGCTATAAAAATGATTGGGGAACATGCATTGAGTATCTCAGAATCGGTCCCTAAAGAAGCACAACTATAGAAAGAAGGTCCTTTAAATTGGTTTGGTAAGAAATGGATATCATTTTTTCATAGTTGAGCCCCATATACAAGCAGAAAAGGAGTGGAATGAGCAGCACCAACACCAATTCTTCTTCTTAGGGAGAATTATATAGTATTAGCTCCTTGGCAACCATGGTGGACGGCCAAGGCGGTTGTTTCCTTCCACATATTTTACCTAAATCCTATGAACCAAGACCTTGCCACATCTGATGTTGTTAAGATATCTCGTGAAGTAGATCCTAAAGGAGAAAGAACTCTTAAGAGTCTTAACGAAGATAGATATGATGGATAAGGGAACCAATGTTATTGATATTTTGGAAGGAAAACAATATCGATTGCAGTTTCCTTGGGTTGGTGTTGTGAATCATTCTCAAGCTAATAACAACAAAAGTGTTGGCATGGTTGTTGCATGAAGAAGATTACTTCACAAACAATCCATAGTACAAGCATTTAGCACATAGAATGTGATCTGAACATCTCAAAAAAAATGCTTTCAAAGTATCGTGAAACTATAATAAAATCATGAATCCCAAGTCTTTAGTCATTAATCAACAAAACTATCATGGAAATTGAATTAGAGTTAACTCACATTGGGAATCTGATTGCTGGAGATGATGGAGGAACTGCCTTTTCATCTATGTTGCAAAAGAGCATCGATAGAAATCAATGGAAGTGCTTAAGACGGGCACTTGAGAAATGTTGCTTGATATGCATTCCCCCCCTAAACATTGACGTGGAACCAAGCCGAGGTCGGGATCCGAATGGATTGTAGTGTAGCCAAATAAATATTTTTGGTGCACATGCAATGAAAGGGCTCAAGGACCAACTCGGATTCGACACCAAGGTGCATATGTGTTGTATTGGATTGGGCTCGAGGGCCATCGAAGGCCAAGGTGCAAGAAAGGAGCGGCAAGTATGTTGATTTTCTCTTCACGAGCATCTTACTTAGTTGTCCATTCTTGGAGTTGGATGTCTCATAATGGACTTAGGAATAGTCTGATGTATGCAACCTAAAATGGTCACCTAGACTTTGGGCCCCATTTATTTAATTTGTCAACATCAACTTTCTGAATCAATGATTGTCGCATTTTCAAATCAAATTTCTTAATCAATTCATAACTATTTCAAATGTTTCAATTTTCCTAAGGTTTGAATGCTTCATTAATTTTATTTAATCAAAAAAATAAATCCCTTTTAATAAATAAAATAATGTTATTTAATTGAAGTTAATATTACTTAAATAAAATGATGCTATTTAATTAAATCTATTTTTAATTAAATAATTTTATTTTATTTTATTAATAGTCATTTCTAAATTACATAATCTTATTTTATTTTATTAAAAGAGATATTATCATCTTAAATAAAATAAAATAAATGAAATATCCTCTCAAGAATATCCTATGATGAAAAAAAGGAAACAAATCAGTTAAAAGGGAAATAAACTAAAAAAAAAGAATTCCAATCAAGATTTGTTTCTATTTTTCTATTTATCCCACATTGCTTTTGAATTTGCCTTCAATTCCACTTTTGCCTATAAAATGAGCCCTCTCATTCTCATTTAAAAAGATCAATGCAATTTTTACATCAGACTTATATACAAATTTTCTTGAGTTTTATCATTTGAGATCACACATTAGTTTGATTTATAAGCATCTTAGTTTTAGAGCATATAGTTTAATATTACATTTTAGTTTAATCTTCATAGTAGATTAATTTGCAAAGTAATTCATTTATGGCATTGCATGTAGATCAATTTTCATTTCAATAAATTAGTTTTGTTTATTGCATTTTACAGTCATTTAGATTAGTTTTCATTGTTGCATTGCAAGAACAAGATTCATAGAGATTGGCATTCTTGCTTCTCCTCTTTGAATCTCTCATTCCGAGACTGTATTTGCAGGGGTAACTGGTTAATCTGAGGGCCACAATATCAATCCCTGCTCTTCTCGGATAGAGAGCTGTGAATTGATTTGCAAGGACTCATTATTGAGTATCCTCGCATGCAAGGATTCACAGAAGTATAACATATTTTCAGTTATACATTTTGGCACCCAATCGCGACTTTTAGTTTTTAATTTCGTTTAGTTTTTAATTTAGTTTTGAATTTAGTTTTTAATTTAGTTTTTAGTTTTGCTTCATAAATCTAGCTTCCACTTAGTTTTAGGAAAAACAATTTCTGGGTTTTGTAGCCAGGGTCGAAATCCGATCTGGGTATCTTTCAGTTTTTTTATTTCTTTCACGGATCTAAAGAAAATAGCTGCACAGAAACCGTCGCGCGTCATTTTTTTCACCTGGCTAAAGGTTTTAAAAAAATATTTTTTCATCTTCTACTTGCTGGATCAAAAAACAATTTCTGGGTTTTGTTTTTTGCTTCAAAAAATTTCTGGGTTTCTGTTTTTGTCTACTTATTATAAACAGATTTTTTAGAAATCAAATTTGAAGATTTTTATGCATGTTTTTAATTTAGTTTTTAATTTAGTTTAGTTTTTAATTTTAATTTAGTTTTTAATCTTAATTTAGTTTAGTTTTTAGTTAGTTTGGTTTAGTCTTTAATTTAGATTTTTAAATTAGATTTTTTTTAGTTTCTAAAATTCAAATTAGATTTTTTTAAACTTTGTTAATTTAAAGTAAATTCTTTAACTTTGTTAATTTAAATTAGATTTTTTTTTACTTTAGATTTTTTAACTTTATTAATTTAAATTAGAATTATTAATTTAGATTAGATTTTTTTAATTTAGATTAGATTTTTTAATTTTATTAATTTAGATTAGTTTTGTTTTAAATTTTTAGTTTAGTATTAGATTAATTTAGTTTAATTTTAGTTTTGTTAACTAATTCCTTTTAGATTAAATTTTGACTAGATTAAATTAGATTTTTTTAATTCTGGTTCTTCTAAATTCTTTTTTCACAGCATAACAGTTTCTGCAGGACGCCAGTCAGAGAACTTGAAACACACTAATGGTTTGATTGCAGGACGCATGACAAAGACTTGAAAATAAACACTTACGCTTGTCAAAGATCTTATTTAAAAAAATATTGTGTTTGTTTTCTTGTTTCTTTCAATTCACATAGTCTACTAGGGCTTTAAAATTTGTAGGAGTTTCGATAGTGGTAGGGACTTGGCACTTTGTTACATGGAGGATGACTATGGACAAATCTGTGCCCTCGGCGATCTTGTACTAATAAGGACGAACTCTTAGGGAGCCGGAAAGCAAGGTAGTGAATCTTTAGCACTTTCAATTGTTAGGGGATTATGCTCTTCTCTCATTGAGAGAATCGAAACCCAAAAGGCAGGGATTTGGTGAAGTGAAACTAGCTGATTAAGGTTGTTTAGCCGTGGTTTCTGTGACGTGGCTAGAGAAGTATGCTCTTCTCCTTTAGAGAATCGTAAAATCAAAACCCCAATCCAAGCCAGCGTCCAAAGGTCACCCTTTAGAGGGCCTCGGCCAAAGTTGAACCTCCGGGAACGACCCAAGTGAGTACACACCTATCACCAGTGATTCCACCTCACTATAATAAAGAACGTCTTGTTGAGTCTAAAGACTCCAAGACTATAGTAACTTCTTTTCCATGACTTAGACGATCATCATGGAAAAGCTCTATTTATTGCACTGAGCGGCGCCGCTCCGAGCCCTGCTTGCGGGGGTGTGTGATTTTCAGGTGTTGGTGTGGCTGCGAGGCCCAAGCTCTGTATCAGAGGCACCAAAGGTTATTGTGAACGGAAGCCAAGTAAAAACCTCTTAGTTAGTTGCCTACCCGGTTCACCTCCGAAAGGAGTCATAATCTTTGTGCAAGGAGGGGGAAGAATCTCTCCGTATGTTGATCATACACAGATTCCCATCATAGGCATACACCTGGACGTTTGGAGGCGGTTGCGACACTGGCCCCTACTACAAGGGTAACCTTTGAATGTACACTGTTGAGTCCTTGGAAACACCAAAAACACGGGCGCCCTCTAGGGGGTGACACGGCTGTGTGAGGTGCACGTATGCGCATAAGCAATGGGGCAAAGGTTTTGGCTTCTCACCATTTTCTTTGGTAGGGATAGCTATGTGTTTGTTTTGAGTCTTAAACATTGTCCAAACATCTTCAAACAAGACTCCCTCGATACTATCAAGTTGCTTTGTCCTTGATAGATCTGTTATCGACTACTTTTTGTATCACAACTTGTCCGATTGAAACCTATGTGCTTGATCAAAATCTGTGGATATACTTGCTTGATCTTTGAAAATAAACAACAAACTGAAATACTGAGTTCTTCGGACATTGTGTGGACTTGTCCCAGTTTTAGAGACCTGTTCTATATTTAGGGCTTATGTGTCCTTGACCTTTTGAATTAGTGATACTTGATCTCATAAGTGATTTTGCTTGAGATTGGCAAATTAGGAATTGTTCCTGTCAAATAGATAAATTTTTAGACTCTTTGATAACACACTTGGAGAGTGCTAGTAGTCTCCTTGTCCACCCATTTTCATACAATTCAAACTCAGTACACTTTGTGTAAGTCATCCTCCTGATCCATATGTGCTAGGGTATTCACCCAAGAATTGAGCACCCCCTCAGGGTAGCAGTTGGTTTGCACCTATTCGCAACATTTCTATTTCACCATCTCTCTGACAAGAGAAAAACTTTACCATCCTAGTCTCCGGTATTGACGCTTTAGAATTGTCTGCTTACTCCAAACTCTCCTTTCATGTCGGCCACAACAAGATATCAAGTGAGCCAAGGAAAGTTTTAATCTCGATAGTCTTTAACCAACTAGCCCCGGGCCTGCACTGCCAAAAAAGAAGAAGGAAAAGGAACCAATATTTGACCAGTCACCTAGGAGTCAGTCTAAAACCTATTTTGACCCAAAGAGCCATTTTAGTGACTTGAGTACCCCCTCAGCACCTTCCCACTCAGGTATGGATATGAGTTATACTGTCACTCGGTGGGAGAGGGAAGCCATGGATCAAAATCTTGATGATATCTATGAACAACACAAAAACAACATGATATTTGGAAATTCTTCTCATGATGATCAACCTGGTTCACCCCTCATTAATACAAGATATTTGGATGCCCATCAACGGGATGAAAGGTATAAGAGACGAGCTCACCAAGAACAATGGTCACAACATGAAGACCAAGACAATGAACCTCGTGATGCTCATGTCAATACAACTTATACCAATGACTTGTTCAAACAGTCTAGACCAAGCTCACCACTTCAACATACCTCAAGGTTCACAAGTGATAGGCTCAAAAGAATTGAACGTGAAAAGAAAGCCTTTCTAGATGAACAAGCTGCAAAGCAAGAAAAGTTTAGACAACTTGAGGAAGAGAGCCAAGCTTTATTGGAAGTACAAAGGAAACTTGCTCAAGAGGAGCAAGATATAAAAAGCCAGCCCACTGCCTGCCCACGCGCTAACAAGAGGCACATAATTCTCCTCCCTCCACCCCTTCCTGCACATTCACAGTAGAAGAAGGCCAAGGACGCCTCTAGATCTCCTAGTCCTAGAGGAAGAAGCGGCCCCTCAAGATGCTCACTATATAGGAGGCAAACTCCCCGTGAAATTCAAGACCACACTCCCAACATGTACATCCCTCAATTCCCCAACATGGAGGTGGTGAAATTACATTATGACTTTGATACCTAAGACTCTAATACAATAAGAGCTCATATCTTCCAACAAAGATGTGGAGAGGTATTTGGAACAAAACAAAGATAAGTTCTTGGAAAGTCTAATCAACAAGGGTGCCGAAACCCCTTATAATTTTGATGTGGACAACAAAATACAAAAGCAAGATCCCTCTCAAGAGGAAGAAATCCACCAAATGAAGCAAATGATGGAGAAAAT
This sequence comes from Sequoia sempervirens, assembly GCA_007258455.2. Classification (NCBI taxonomy): domain Eukaryota; kingdom Viridiplantae; phylum Streptophyta; class Pinopsida; order Cupressales; family Cupressaceae; genus Sequoia; species Sequoia sempervirens. Next base: position 14,626 of record VDFB02083028.1, read on the forward strand.
GATGCAACCTAAGAGCTCATTCTCACTAGACTCAATTTGTCCTAATCCATTCGACAAGAGTGTGAGTATGAAATATTTTCCAAAGAGGGTGGAATTCCCACAATATGATAAATATGATGGCAGTGGTGATCCACACCACCATGTGCGTCAGTTCTATACTATGAGCTTTGACCTGATCGATGACTCCTATTTGATGAGATTGTTCCTTAGAGTCTTAAAGGACAAGCAATGGAATGGTTTACCAATATCACTCCTCCTGTCAAGACTTTTAGAGAACTTGTTCATAGATTCGCTCAACACTTCGCATATAATCTGTCAAGACCTGTTACTATGTTGGACCTATGCAACTTGAAACAAAATCAGGGGGAACCCTTTGTTACCTTCTTGCAAAGGTGGAGGAGACAATGCTCTCGGTATCCTAGGACAATCCATGAGGATGAAAAGATTGACATACTTGTTAGTAATTTGGTGCCTGAAATGAGATATGAGATCAAAAAGATAGTCTTCACTTCCTTTGATACCATGATTGAAACTGCATGCCACATTGAGGATGTTCTAAAAGAACAAGGCATTTTGACCAGACATAACAATAATACCAACAATGGTCAACACAATAATAAGGATAAAGGGAAGAACAACAATTGGAACAAAAACAAACAAGTTGTCAATGATGGAGTTGTGGATTCTTCCCAATCAAGAGATCAAAGTGTTCTTAATTTGACTAAGGTTGTGCAAGCAATGAAGCTTAATGCACCTCCACAACAAGAAAGTAAACCAAGATATCAGGAGAGGCCCAAAAACCAGAAGCGACAATTTACCAAATTGGGTGACTCATATGAGGATATTCTCAAAACTCTCATTGCTAATAACTTGGCACATCCTCAGGATCCTGCAAAATTTCACATTCCAGATCCTAAGCCACATTGGTGGGATGACAAGGCATTCTATAAATTTCATAATGGCCCTGGCCATACTGTTGAAAATTGTTGGAGATTAAAACATATCGTCCAAGATTTTATAGAAAGTGGGAGGCGCTTCAAGTTGGATGGCTCAAATACCACGTCGATCATAAGGCTTTTGGCGAACCCTTTGCCTAATTACGACAAGGGGAAAACCTCTAAATCACAGAATGGAAAAGCTGCAATCAACTACACCTATACAGCGGCAGAAAATGTGATAAACATGTTTGAAGTTGTGGAGCCAAGTGTTAATATGATAAGGAGTAAGGACCCGCATGGTTATGACTCTCCCCCTATTTTTGACAACCAACCTGTTGTGGTGCTGAGAGGTCCTCATTCTAGGTTATCTTCCCAAGCCCTTAATGTTGTTACCAGGAGTCAAGCCCCTATTATTCTCAGAGGGCCTAGTTCAGGTCCATCCAACAAATCCAAGCAAGTGGCATCCAAGAATGTCACTATAAAGTCTGCCACTGCTCTCAAACCAAACTACAATCTTGTAGACCAGTTACAGAAAACTCCAGCACAGATCTCAATCTTAGAGCTTCTAGAGTTGTCCCCTAGACATAAGCAGATCCTTGAGGACGCTTTGCGCACAACAAATGTCCCCAACAACATTGATATAGACCAATTCCAAGGCATGGTGAATCACATTACTAGCCCACATTACCTCTCTTTCTCTGAAGATGATGACAAATCCCTAAGCCATCCACACAATCTTGCCCTTCACATTGAAGTCATGATTCACAAAACCCGTGTCAGGCGCGTGTTGATTGATGGGGGTGCTAGGTTAAATATCTGTACTTTGAATTTGTTAAAAACTTTGGGCTATTCAGAGCAAGTGATCGACACTAGAAAGAAGATCACCATAAAGGCCTATGATGAGGCAGAACGAAGTTCTAAGGGGTTGGTTGTCCTTCCTGTCAGGATTGGCCCAGTTGAAAAAGATATCTTGTTTCAAATTGTTGATACTGGACCCCTTGCATACAACATTTTACTGGGTAGACCATGGATTCATGATATGCAGGCAGTGCCGTCTACCTACCACCAGTGTGTTAAGTTCCCCTACAATGGAACAAAAATTTGCATACCAGGGGATAACACCTTATCAATTAACTCAATCTCAGCTAATGTTCATGTCCCTCTTAACCGAGCAGCAGAGGATTATGAAACAACTTTAGCAAACTGTCAAAACAAATTTAAGTCAGTAGACCTTGGCATGGGGGGTATCAACTTGACTCTTTTGCAAAGATGCTGTTTCCCCTAGGACATATGGAAAGCCTTCACAGGAGATGAAACCATCATCTTCAGCAATGACACTATTTGACAAGTTTGTTGAATCCTCAGTACCAATACAAGATGAAAAAGAGGAAGTAGTTGTTCGAGATTGGATATACAAAGAGGAGAAATACCAGCACAATGAAAATTTCTCCCCCTCTCCTAAGTCCTATGGGAGAGGATATACTTTTGTCAAGAAGATGGGTTATCCAGGATATGGCCCTCTTAGTCACAGGTTAGATGCTAGAGCCGAACCACTCAATCATGATCTTTTTGCACGTAAGTCTAAGAAACCGGTTGGCCTAGGCTTTATGAACAACAATAAATGCACTGTCCCCATTTCTGATAGGAGGGATAGTAAAGATGACACAGAATATGTACCAGATTTGACCAATCAACAAGACATAACAGATGATTGGGTACCTTCAACAAATCTCCTTTGGGAAGATTCAAGAGATTTAATAATTGATAGTCCTCCTATCTCATTTGCAATAGATAGTGACTATATGAATGCAAGATTGACTATGGATAGTGTCTCCATCCCAGCTGCAATGGATGGTGATAATTCAGATAATTTTGTGATTGAGCAAATTGCTAGAGGAGAGGAGCCTCTTCCAAATCTTGAGGCTTCTACATCACGAGGCTCCAACAATAATTCAGAAATAGACTCTCATGCGTTTGAATGGGATTCACTCTCAGATGCAACAGTTGACTTGGATATGGATGTTGTCCATGCTTATAGTTCTCAACCTGATGTAACTGACGAGTCATGTGTTAGATTAGAAGATTGGAACCCACATGTCACATTAGTAGACGATTCTTCGCTTGCTAGGATAAATTCTGATTTAGACACTTTAGAGGGAAACTTGACAGATTCCAATTCTACAGTCACCAGAGATGACACCACCTATATCCTTAATCTTGAACCGGTCATCAACCTACCCCTTGTTCACCCCAACCTTATTGATTGGTCTCAACGGTACCAAGAGCCTCAACTCTTGACATTTCACAATGACTATGAGATCACCTGCTATCTAAATGCCATTGAACCTGTAGTCTCTTCCACCAGTGAACCGGCTACCAGTATGACAGAACCTGACATCAAGTACCTTAGTCACAAGATAAAAAGAAAAGAAAAAAGAATAAGAGTTCTGATAGCGAAAACCACTATGTGGAGGTGTCAGAACCAAAAAAAGTAAAAATAAAAGACATATCCAAAGGTGAAAACCTCCCAGAGGCACCTATGGATGAGGTACTTGATAGTCTCCCAAGCTATTTCCAGGGCAGATCATCAGTATTGGTTGAACCTACAGAAGCTGTTAATTTGGGCACAAAGGAAGTTCCAAAAATTGTACACTTGGCTAAATCTTTATCACCTAAAGAAAAGAAAGCCTATACTGAGTTCCTCCAAAAGAAGGAAATTAACTTTGCATGGACATACTCAGACATGCCAGGGTTGGACACTAATCTCATTAAGCATCATTTGTCCATAGCTCCAGGTGTGAAACCAGTCAAACAGAAGTTGAGAAAAATGCACCCTCATATAGCTCTTTTAGTGAAAGCTGAATTAGAAAAGCTCCTTGGTGTAGGATTCATTAGAGCCATAGACTATGCTAACTGGATTTCCAACATTGTACCTATTTCTAAACCTAATAAAACCATTCAAATCTGCACAGACTTTAGAGATCTTAACAGAGCATGCCCAAAGGATGATTTTCCACTTCCTAACATAGACATGATAGTGGACATGACAGCGGGATATGAGATATATTCTTTGATGGATGGTTTTTTTGGGTATAATCAGATCAAGATAGCTCCTGAGGATCAAGAAAAGACTGCATTCACATGTGCCTTGGGTACTTATTGTTGGAATGTCATGCCCTTTGGATTGAAAAATGCAGGAGCTACTTACCAAAGAGCTATGACAACCATCTTCCATGACATGATGCATAAGAATATGGAAGATTATGTGAATGACACCCTGGCTAAGTCTAAGAGAAGAGGAACACATTTGGCTGATTTAGAAGTGATTCTATATCGCATGGAACAATTTCAACTAAGATTAAACCCAAAAAAGTGTGCATTTGGTGTTACTTCTGGAAAATTATTGGGATTCATCATTTCAGCTAAAGGAATAGAAGTGGACCCTAAAAAGGTTCAAGCTATTATTAACATGCCACCTCCCAAAAATGTCAGCCAAATGAAGAGTCTTCAAGGGTGCCTTCAATCCATAAGGAGGTTTATTCCACAATTAGTAGATAGAGCACAACCTTTCAACAAGAATTTGCATAAAGGTGTTCAATGTGTCTGGAATGAGGATTTCCAAAAGAGCATGGATCAAATTAAAGAATACTTGGCAAATCCTCCCATTTTAATGCCTCCCATTCCAGGAAAACCTCTCATTTTATATGTCTCAGCTACTGAATCTTCACTGGGGGCATTGTTGGCTCAATTAGATGAACAAGGGAAAGAAAGGGCCATATATTATATTAGTCGCACTCTTGTTTCTTATGAGGTTAATTATACTAGTATTGAAAAAGCTTTCCTAGCAGTAGTGTTTGCTTCTCAAAAATTGTGACACTATATGCTCGCGCACACCATACACCTCATAGCAAAAATTGATCCTCTCAAATACTTGCTCGTAAAGCTGCTCTCACGGGTAGACTTGCTAAATGGATGATGATTCTTTCTAAATTTGACATAGAGTATATTGAGCGCAAAGCAATCAAAGGCCAAGCTATTGCAGATCAACTGGCTAATTTCCCTATTCAAGATAATATGCCCATTCAAGTCAACTTTCCAGATGAGCATCTTATGTACATGACTGAAAGATCCTGGAAACTATTCTTTGATGGTTCCTGCATGCAAAATGGTTCTAGAGCTGGTGTGTTGTTTGTTTCTCCTCATGGGAATACTATTCCTAAATCTTACAAGTTACTCTTTCCATGCACAAACAACATATCTGAGTATGAGGCTTTGACAAATGGACTAAAAATGGCCATAGAGTGGAATATCACAGAACTACATATCTATGGGGATTCTCAGCTGATCATCAACCAAGTCAATGAACAATACCAAACAAAAGATGACAAGTTGGTACCCTACAAAAAAATGGTTGATTCATTAAGACGGTATTTTACTTTTGTCACCTTTCAGCAAATCCCTAGGGCTGAGAACAAAGCAGCTGATGCTATGGCCACCCTTGCTTCACTTCTTCAGTTAGAGGAACATGAGTCCAGATATGAATTCCTAGTGGAAGAGCTACGATATCCCATATTTGACTCACCTGAAAGCCATGTCATTTTAAAAATTTTAAGACCGGCGAATCCTCCGCTTATGGTGCTATTTACTCATATCTTCGCGGATGGCACGTCCCCTATACATTTGATCCCATCCAAAGAAGAAACCTTATCTCAGCAACGCCATTCCCTCATCTCGTGATTTATATAGAGGGTCTAGATGGAACACTTCTAGGTGCTTAGAAAAGAGGAATTTCATCAAGCTGAAGGACATCCACGAAAGTATATGTGGAGGACATTCTAATGGTCTTTCCATGCCAGAAGCTGCTTAGGCGTGGTACTATTGGCCACGATGCGTGATAGATGCAAGAGGCATTGCCAAGTCTGTGAAAAATGTCAGAAACATATACCCAACATGCTCCGTGTAGAGCTAATTCCTTCTATATCTCACTGGCCATTTCAGCGATGGGCCTTTGACCTTGTTAGGCAGATTCATCCCAACTTATTAGGTGGGTATAAGTTCATTATCACTGCTACTAACTACTTCACAAAATGGGTAGAGGTTGTTCCACTTTCTATTGCCTCAGGCAAGACAGTGACTTTATTTATTTTAAACCATATCATATGTCGATATGGAGTGCCATCTGAGATCATCACTGACAATGGAGGTCAGTTCAAAAACAAGGACCTTAAAGAACTCTACCAAAGATTCAAGATAAAGCAACATTGGTCCTCCATTTACTTCCCACAACGAAATGGTCAGGCAGAGGCTTCAAACAAAACCATTCTCAAGATTTTGCACATAACAGTTCATAAGAATGGTAGAGACTGGCACCTACAGATAAATCCGGCCCTATGGGCCTATAGAACAAGTATTCGTACTCCAACTGGGGCTACTCCTTTTGCCCTCACATACAGCGCTGAAGCAGTGTTACCTTTAGAGGTTGAGATTCCATCACTTTGGGTCTCTCTCAAAGGTCTAGTTACAGATGAAGACTATCGCGCCATGAGATTGCAAGAATTGGAACTTCTTGATGAGAAGCGTAAAGCATCATTTGACCATATGAGGGTCTATCAAAAGCGGATGTCCAAAGCCTTCAACAAAAAGGTTTGCCCTAGATAATCTCCCAAGTAAGAGATCTCGGTCCTGCGGAAAGAATCCAAGAAACCCCAAATCGTAATCTGACCGTGAGCAAATTCAAACTCCATCACTGACCCTACATCATCACAAAGAAGCTTTTGCACAGTGCCTATCTACTATCTAATTAAGAGGATGGCCCCCTGCCTACCAATGCTTTGCACCCCGGTTATTCTGTCTTGATGCCCGCCATGGTTCAGGGGCATCCTGTATAATTATGACCCTCAAAAATTACAAAAATTGATATATTGTCAAAAATCCAAAAAATTGATACATATGATATTGAAAATTACAAAGAAAAAAGCGCCTTTGGTGAAAACCTCGAAACAGCGCCTTTGGTATAAAAATACAAAAAAAAAAATTCTTCCAAGTGGTGAAAACCTGGAAACAGGCGCTACTTGAGGCCTTTGCATCCCTATTTCTTAGCATGCATCCTCGACACTTAGCCTTTCTCCATCATGCCTTGTCCTTATTGCCTGGGTTTGGAATTGGTTTTTGTCTTTGTCTAGGGGCATCACTGTGTTAGCTTTGGTCTCTTGGATATGCTTGTCTTTAGGATCAGCCACAACCTGTTTTTCAACACAACTCTCGACAGGTGGTTTTTCAACACTTATCATTTGGTCTTATCCTACCAAGTCATGTGATCTTACCTACTTGCAAGCATTCGATCCTTCTCCTCGGAACTCAGTATCAGTTTACACACTTAAAAAAAATTTAATTGCAACACTTAATGCTTGAGATATGCCATGATCTTTTCTTTGTGTGCTGACTGATATTGATTTTCGTTGAGTGTCCTTGTCTAATAAGTCTCTCTATGATGCATAGCTAGAGGACTTGGGGCATGGGGCATGTTTTATTTGCTTTCTGCTTATGGGTGTTGTCTTGAACCTCTTCAGTGTCTCTTGTTGTCTACTTGACACACTTAAGAGATTTATGGCATCATCCTTGAATGTTTTTGCACAACCATTCTCATGGTAATCTTGGCGTTTATGTCTTGATGCGAGCATGGTTTTGCTACATTAAATTGGGTAAACTAACATTGTAGTCATCTTGACCTTCATGTCTTTGATGCTTATGTTAGAATCTTTCCACATTCCACGCTGATATAAATCACATTCATATCTTCATAGTTGCGTTTGTGACTAGTGATGATTGTGTGATTGTCCGATGTCCGGTAATAATGGCCCAATGATGAAAATAAGTTCTCTTACATTCTCTAAAGAATGATGAACACACAAAAACCTATGTTACCCTATTGCAAGTACACCTTTGCATTTTTATGTAGCTTGCATTATTTAGACTTCATGTTAATTTGCACTTTTAGGCTGTATTATGGGTTTGAGAGGGTTTTCTTCATCTTTCTTGTGGATTTTTCATCAACTATGATCAATGCTCTTATTTCCTTATTCTCTTTCTCAGATCTCAATCTCCAAATTTCTATCTTAAACAAGTTGATTTATTTTGCATGCATCCTCTTATTGAGTATCTTCCTTCTCCATTTCTTTCCATTTCTCCAAAAACTTCTATCTTCCATTTGATTTCAATTCCCACTTCTTTTCTTTCTAATTCAAACCTTAGGCATAATTTTCTGAGTGATTTGCCTGTTCTCGATTTTAATCCCCGCCACCTCCACCCTCACCCCCATTCCCAATCTCAACCCCATTTCATTTCGGACACGAGGGAAGTAACAACCTTCAATCCTTGATTCAACTTTATCAATTTTATCAATTCGTTTCTCTTGGGGCAACCTTCCGTTGAGAGATTCTTATCTCTCACTTTGGATGTGATCCTCAATCGACTCCCATGTTCAAAGGCCTTTTATATGTTTGTCCAAATGTGACTTCGAGCTCACCCCACATTCGAGTTGTTGTGATCCCAAATCGTATCTCACATTGTGTCTCTAGTTTCACCTATGATCCCGCGAAGCCTAATTCATGATAGTCAAAAGAGGCAAATGTATGCAAACCTAAAATGGTCACTTTGGGCCCCATTTATTTAATTTGTCAACATCAACTTTCTCAATCAATGATTACGATTTTCAAATCAAATTTTAATCAATTCATAACTATTTCAAATGTTTCAATTTTCCTATATTTATCAAGCTTCATTAATTTTATTTAATCAGCAAATCTCCTTTTAATAAATAAAATAATGTTATTTAATTGAAGTTGACATTACTTAAATAAAATGATGCTATTTAATTAAATCTATTTTTAATTAAATAATTTTATTTTATTTTATTAATATTCATTTCTAAATTACATAATCTTATTTTATTTTATTAAAAGAGATATTATCATCTTAAATTAAATAAAATAAATGAAATATCCTCTCAAGAATATCCTGTGATGAAAAAAAGGGAAACAAATCAGTTAAAAGGGAAATAAACTAGAAAAGAATTCCAATCAAGATTGTTTCTATTTTTCTATTTATCCCACATTGCTTTTGAATTTGCCTTCAATTCCACTTTTGCCTATAAAATGAGCCCTCTCGTTCTCATTTAAAAAAGATCACGAATTTTTACATCAGACTTATGTTACAAATTTTCTTGAGTTTTATCATTTGAGATTACACATTAGTTTGATTTTATAAGCATCTTAGTTTTAGAGCATATAGTTTAATATTACATTTTAGCTTAATCTTCATAGTAGATTAATTTGCAAAGTAATTCATTTATGGCATTGCATGTAGATCAATTTTTATTTCAATAAATTAGTTTTGTTTATTGCATTTTACAGTCATTTAGATTAGATTTCATTGTTGCATTGCAAGAACAGGATTCATGGAGATTGGCATTCTTGCTTCTCCTCTTTGAATCTCTCGTTCTGAGACTATATTTGCAGGGGTAACTGGGTTAATCTGAGGGCCACAATATCAATCCCTGCTCTTCTCGGATAGAGAGTTGTGAATTGATTTGCAAGGACTCATTATTGAGTATCCTCGCATGCAAGGATTCACAGAAGTATAACATATTTTCAGTTATACATCTGCAAGTTGCTCCCCTAAACAGGAATGCACCATGTCACACCAAAAATGGGGCGCACAAAACTCGATTAACATGGATTCTAAAGCTAAAAATTGAGGATCATTTTTGCACAAAGCTGGAACCAAGGAGATCGAGAAGATGGATAATGTGCCCAAGCTAGAGCTTAAAATCTCCAAGATCCAGATATAGTGAGATTGTATTCTATTTCACAAAAGACTTATCATATCTCCAGTTTGGCTCAATGTTTCATCGCCATCGACCGATCAATCAGTGCCAAATTCATGCTAAGATTAGCACTAGTTTTCGGCACTGGGGAGGACATTGATTGCTGATAACAATGGCTTCAAGTTTTTATATGCATTGTCGTTATATGCATTATTGCACAGGGTCTCAAATCCTCAAATGGTTCTTGTGTGGGGTCCAAACTATTTCTGACACATTTTTGTGCAGATTTCAAAGGATCGATTTGAAAATGGGTCTTAAAATAGGTTTTTATACCTTGTCCATTGTACGTTTTGAAGGTTTTACCATACCCCTTGCGTTTTGAATATGGCCTCAGTTTGGAAAAAAATTCTACATGATATAAAATGGCAATGGAAAGGCATTTTGTTTTCCTATGCCAAAGTTGGGAATGGCCATTTAAGGAGTTTTTGCCTATTTTTGCACACATTTTGTAGTGGAATCAAAGTCATAGACTTTACAAATAATTGCACATTTGATGTAATGGGGGGTATTTTAAAATTGTTGGCATGCCATGTTGCCATAAAAATTGATGTAAATTTGATCATAAAGCATTGTAAAAGGCTTTATTGTAGCCACTCTTAAGTGAGGAAGAGTGAAAGGCTTTATCACCAATGGGTGAGGCATGGTTTCCTAGGCCTATATTTGGAAATATATTGTAAACTTGACCAATGAGTGTTCTTATAAACTCTTGGCAAGTATTATGCTTCAAATTTTGAAAAAATTGTAATCCTGGTATCATTAGCTATAGGTTTGTAGATGTTGGCTTTGACATTTTGACTCTGAAGTACAGAGGTGAAGGAGAAGGAGAATGTGCCTTTTCAAAGACATTTTCTATGCAATTGGTACAGGTATTTATAGGTTACAATTGATACTTTTGGAGACCAAAATCTTCTTTTGTGGGGAGGTTTGATCCAAGTGGATCTCCACACATGAAGATTTCACTTTGCACGCCATGAAGAAATTGATGATAGGTGTCAAAGTTTGGGATGGGCGAATTAATGCTTAAGTGGGTATAATCTCATGCATTATTCATTGGTTTAATGATTAGTGCTTTAAGTGGGATGAGAGGCTCATATTAGTGCTTAATATGAGCTTGGGAAAACTCATGCATTTATTCATTTGAAATTGTAAAATGATTAATACTTGTGAGTGGGAAAATGACTCGCGTATTATTCATTATTTTGGTAAATTGGGAAATTGGTTTCATGTGAGAATCCACCTCACAACTAATTTTCTATTTCTCAATTAGAGGTTGAGATTCTCATGGGCATGGTTGAGAGTCTCTTTGTTTGTTTAAGACTTTTCCCATTTTTATGCCTTGAGTTGGTTTGAGATCCTAGAATTGTGGATCTTGTTTTTCCTTAAAAAAAAATCATCATGAGATCCTGGAAGTATTGTCCTTTGTTTGATTATGGATGGGGAAAAACTATTTAAATTCTTTATGTAAGCCTTTGTGGGCCTAGAGTGCTTGGGGAGTTAAGAGTGCTTAGGAGATTTGTAAGAGCTTGCTTTGTAAGGAATTTCCCTTCTTGTTGTATGGAGTAAGGTCATTAGTGTGAAATGTCTTCTGGAATCCTTGTTTAAGGAGAAGGTAGTTCTTTATGTAAACACTAGTGAGGAGGTCCCAGCATCTTTTAAAGAAGGAATAAAGTGATCTGTATTCCAAGCGGAATGGGTCCAGAGATGTAGCCAGTATTGTTCTGGTGAACTTCGTTATCAAACTCCTCTCTCTTGTCTTTTCATGTGTTCGTATCCATTTTTTATTTCATTTGTTTTATATGTTATGCTTTTAAATCATTCCCATGAGTGAACTAATTTTCTCTTAATCCACATGCAAATATCAGTCAGGAAAAGATCATCATCGTAAACTTTTGTATTGAGTAGTACTCACCAAGTTTATAGATCAGATCCACATTGATTGGCTGCCCTAGAATCTCTTCTATGTCTAATATCTCTTCGTCACTTGATTCCATGGTAATATTTTCCATATTTTTTTCCAGTTCATATTCCAACTCCTCACCATGTTATTTAATGACCACCATAGCAAGTGAGGCTAGATTCTCTTGTTCGTTAGGACCATCTAGTTCATCAAACCATACTATGTTATGTTCAGCAGGCTTAGTGGGAGGATACAAAAATAAATGTTTACTATTGGGACCATCTGAAATGGTCATTCCCCCCTCTCTACAGTCAATCTTGGATGCAATAATAGCTAGCCATGGTCTCCCTAGGATTATCAAATAACTTTCTTTTGGTGTGATGGACTAAATTATTTGAAAGTCCATTGGATATTCCCAATCGTCAACCTTAACAAGAATATTTTCTATGACACCCTTAGGAATAGCTATGGATTGATTTTCAATTTGCAACACTATAGTTGTGGGACGTAAATCAGTAAGTCCCAACTTTTCCATTACATTGACATTCATTACGTTAATGGTTGCTCCTAATTCCACAAGTGCATTAGGTATTGCTACCTCATTGATTGTCATTGTTATGAGTGGGCTACCTAGGTCATAATATTTCAGAGCTATGGTTTTCCAGCCAAAAATTCATCTAGATTGTAAAGGGTCCAGATATCACACTTACTAATTATAATCCTCAATTTCCAACATAATTTAATAGAACCAAATAATTATATAATGGTGGGAATAAAGAGGAATAATTAAATAATTTTCAATCACTTAATCAAATGGAATAACATGCATATCAATGAATCAAGGTATATCAACAGAATCTCAGATAAGCCATTTATCAGTATAAATGAAAATCATCTTTATTCAAAGTAAATAACTTACAAGTACAGCATAACTAACCAACCTAAGGATGTTTACACAAGAAAGTCTTGCCCATCCATGTGTCAACCACCTAGACATGCAAGAAAATTTTAGTGAATAGGGATTTGCCTTGGTCAAACCTCGTTTTGGTAATCAAACCTTGAAATGAAATGAAATAAGATACATGAATGAAGAATGATCACATTATGATGTTGCAACTCTCTGAAACTCTAGCATTAAGCTCTTGCTTGATTGTGATAGATCTTGACTTGAATGCTACTTGAATCATGAAACCTTCATCAAATATGTCAGCTCAAATACAGTATGTAGCCATTAAAATGTGGACATACATATCGAAATGCTCACAAAATTTGCACCAAAAATGACAACATACTTGACGTTTGTGCTCATACATACAGTCATAAAGACTTCATGTTAAATTATTGTCGATGTTGCTAAGACCATATTTTCATAAAACATCAAGTAATCTTTGCAGGTACTAATTTGCTATCAAGATAACATGACTACTTGCATGAAATCATCCAACAATATTTTCACAAGAACATATCAAGAAATGAAGTGGATCAATGAAGAACATGCAAGTACTAGCATAATAAATAAAGAAGGTATAGCTCATGTATGTATGTATATTCATATATATGGGTAAATATGAATATACATTCGTAAGTAAAGAAATTCCATACCACATTTCCTCCTATCCAAATATCATGAGGAGACGTGTTAAAGGGTTTTATGAGCAAGCATTACCTCTCTTACATGGAAAACATAATCAAATTCCATTAAACAAGCATTCTATCTTTATAATGAATCTCCTTAGAAATCAAAATAAGCAACTGACATTATATACATGAATGAGAGTTCTTAATGCATGAGTATAAACAATCCTCCTAATTTGACTTTAAATGACATAAAATTTAAAAAGAGTTAAGATTATTAGCCCTAAGGCTCTCGTCAAGTTTGTATCTCTACCATCTTCTCAGTCTCCAACTTGAGACGTTCCAAATTAACCTATCTTGATAGACCATTGTCCTTCATCTAGAATTACCATCTTGATTTTAAACACTATTTACTCTATGAGATATCCAAAAGGTGTAATCATCTACTATGCTTATCGTTTAAATATTCAAGACTTCCATATTATTATTCGCATCTTCATGAATCATATATTTTGTTGAACATGTTCATGTCACATAAATGAAGAGAGGGATTAAAGCATACACATTAATTATTTTTGCAAGAATAGGGAAGCATATTTCTAGACTTAAATGGAATATTTCTCGATTCTCATTATATGAGGAATAATACACTCTCACTAAAATTTCTTGGTGGCTATGGTTCTAAAGCAAGTGATGAATATAGATACAGAGTAATATAGATGAGTATGACACTATTTTTGAAGATCGTGTTGAATTAGAAAATTGTGATCTATGATTAGGGACATGCAATAATCACGTTCACAAGTAATTATTCACATATATAAAAATATGTATATATACATAACCAGAAAATAAAAGTCCGGTTTAAGAAAGTGTATCATCATAATATTATACTAGAGATTCAGAGAACCATACATAAATGTTTACATTTATTCTGGCATTTACATATATATGTGTGTGTGTCTGTGTGTGTTTGTGTGTTTGTGTCTGTGTGTTTGTGTGTGTGTGTGTGCATTTGTATATATATGTATATGTATGTATATATATACATACACACACACACAACCTTATCAACAAGTAGAACAAACATATATCAAAGCAATTTCAAAGTCTCATGATAGGCAAGTAAGCATCAAAGAAGGATTGATGGCACCCCATGAGGAGGCGCGGCTGGGGAAGCCCCAAACCATCATGAATCAAACATAACAACATGAAATTCCACAAATAAGAAGTTTCTTATAACCAAACCCTAGCCTCATGAACCAACTGAGAAATAATTAAAATAAATGTAGCAAAGATAGAAAGTTACTAAATTAATCATAATTAATAATTTACAAACTGGGTACAGTTGATCTTTTGATATGTTTTAAAAAACTTGTTGGAGCACCTTTTATAAAAATTTCAAAGAAACCCAGATTTGGAAATAAAAATTATTAAAGCCACAACAGACTATTTTTTTTCTTACGACAATTTTATTGTTGTTTTAACCTTTTTAAAAATCTCATTTCAAGGAACATGGAACCAGCAACCCCATACAATTTCTAGAATTTTAAACAAAAAATTCAATTGATTTAAACAAACATAAATCTAATACCTATAATCTCTTTTACATTTCCCAAAACAAAAATTACAAAGGGTACAAATGCTACCTAAATTCTAATGAAAAATCAAAAAGAAAAAGAAGAAATTCCAAAACACAAAACACATCAAACACTTGATACATACATAGAATTCAATCACAATAAATCTATTCATTGTACAACATCAATGACAAAGGGTAATAAACCCTACCTTGGTCCAACGCAAAAATAGTAGCAAGAAGAGAAATTCAAAGAACAATACTTGCAGCCAAGCTACAACAACAATCTCCAGCCAATTCATCAATTCACAACACTTAATAGCCAAAAAAATACCTGGAATTCACTTTTTGTAGATCTTTTTCTTGTTGTTTTTCCTTCCTCTCTTCCTTACCTTCTCAGCTCTTGATTTTCTTAATGTCCTCCAAAACCCTCTTTCCGACATCTATTTATTATTATTATTTTTTACATAGAGAATGAGAAATGGAGAAAGATAAAAAGATAATGAATCTCCAAAATGAATCCTCTTGTTCAGAAAATAAGAGTTTTTATAAACATTTATTATTTTCTTCCTCTCTTTTCCATCTTTATTTTTGTTTTGTTTTCTCTTTTTGGTTTATCCTTTTGTTTTATTTTCCAAATCTTGTTTTCTTTCTATTATTTATCTCCACTGTTATCACAAAAAATAAATATTCTAATTTCCTTTCATGCATAGATTTTTCTTAACTAACATAATTTTAACAATTTATCTTACCACACACAAAATTACCTAAATAATAAATAAATATAATTTATTTCCTTCACATACTATTTTAATAAAAAACCAATATATAAATAAATTAAATCTATTTTTATTTCAATAAGAACATATTAATATCTAGCTAACAATTTAATTAAATGGCAACTATAAAGCATAAAGGTGATTTATTTTTCTACCAAAGATGAGAAGCAATTTATCGACATAATTTATTTATGCAAAGAAAATTGCAGCTATAATGCCAACTAGGTTCATGCGTATGCAAATTCCTTTCACCACAAATTGCCCTAGTCCTGTCACACACATGAGTCAAAGTTCAGTTAATGATCATTAAAAAAGTAATATTGAATTATAAATTAATTACTGAAAATAAGGGTTGTGACATAGATAATCATTTATGTAAACAGTGTTGATCTATTTTGGTTTCCTTCCTGGTGTTTTGATGCACAACTATTTAATCAGTTGGTTTAGTTCAGGAATCTCTTTAATTGCTTGTAACAAAGGAACCTCAATTTTTAGTTGTTTAATCTCTTGTATCAGCACAGTTTTGGTGGACAAGGACATTTCCAAAGGGTTTTTCAAGGTGGTTGGTTTCAGACGCTCTGGAAAAGAAACTTGAGCTTTCTCTTTAGAGGTGGAGTCTTTCTTTAAAGTGTCAGTTGGAGACTGACCACCCTCCTCCCGAGGTAAATCAGAAGTTCCAGCTAGAGATGGCGGAAGGGTCTTGTCTTGGGTACTTACTAGGTTTTTCTCTAAAGACATAGAAGTTGTCTTAGCCATCTCGGGAGATTCCTTAATGGGATCATCCAGAATCTCAACTATGGTAGGTTGTTGGAGTGTTTTTCCTGACCTTAACTATAGATTTCCACAATGGATAGCATTATGTCCAATCATGTTTTCCTGTTCTATAGAATACATTGGGGTATTTTGATAATTATTCTTTGGATTAGGAATAAGTTGCGTTGGAAGTTGTGGTTGCTTGACCTACTCATTTTGTTAAGGGTTCTGAGGAGCTGGTAAAAGATTTTATTGTTGATTAGGCATCCTTCTGGACCCAGTATAAAACTAGTTTTGAGGTTGATTACATTGAGTAGCGGATTTTGAGAAAATACCATTGTTGAGCCTGGTTTGGCCATTGGGGGTTTCCCCAGGACTGATTTTCCCATTCAGGTGGTCCCCAAGAATAGGTTCCACAGTTAGGTGGTACTAGAGGACAAGGTGCCACCCATTAATTTTGGTTCCAATTGTTTGGGGGTCGCTAGGCGGGATTTGTGTTCTGACCATAAGAAAAATTTCCTCCAGGTCTTTGATTCACAAGATTGATCTCTTCTTCAACCTGAGCTGTGCTTTTCTTCGAATTTTTAATTGCATTTAAGATCTCACATTGATCAATAGCATGACTCTTTTCAAAAACTTGACAAATGTCAACTTTACCCAAGGGACATTCTCTTAATAGATGTTTATTTCTACACCTAGGGCAATAGATGGACAAGGTCTCAGGGTTACGTGTTTTGGCTTGTAGTCCATCCAGTGTGGTGTTTAGTTGAACGAGAATGTCATTTTTGAGATTTGCTATCTCCTCACATAGTTTTCCTATTTCATTGGAACCTCTAAAAAGAGTAGACTTATGGATACCTCCTCGAGTACGAGAGAAATTCTTGCATAACTCACAAATATCCTTGAGTGTAAGTTGGGACACATCTCCTTTTTCCCATTAAATCTAGGCTTCTCCTAGCATCTTCACCAAGTCCTTTGAGAAATATGGTCTTTAGAATCTCCAAATTTATGGCTTTTCCACCACATAGTTTAGATAAGAAGATGAACCTATCAAGGTAATCTTCTAGGATTTCATCTTCGTTTTTCCTTAGTTTGAACAATTCTTCTTTCCTATTGTTGACTCTACAGTAACTCTGGTACTTATCCAAAAAGGAAGACTCCATATCATCCTAAGAGGTTATCGATCCTGAAGCTAATCCCATGAACCAATGAATTGCTACGTCTTTCAAGGTGGAGAGAAAGAGCTTAAGTTTCTAGTTATCATTCTTATAGTCATATTTCTAACACAAAACTTTAAACTCAAATAGAAACTGATCAGGGTCTTCAGAAGATAAACCTCTAAAGGTTGGAAAGAAGACTGGTGAAATATTTTTCATAAGTGTCTCATCATCTACATCAATAGCAATAGGATAAGTGTTGTGCACGCTCCCGGTGCTAGGTTAGTGCCATTTCTACAGTCACCCATGATTTTGAAAGGAATGCATTCCTCTTCAAAAAAAATCTCTAATGGTTGAGGCTCTAGGGTATGGAAAGGGATAATCTCCTCTACAAATGTTTGTCTAACTAGGTGACTTTCTGGGGTATATGGGAAGGTCTCAAGTTGATCTTGCTCAATCAGTTCTTCAATAAGTTCTTCAACTGAGACTTCTTCCTCCCTACTTGTGGTTGGTATGTCGATTGGGGGGGGTTTTGGTATGAATCTTCCATGGGGGCCTCATTTCCTGACCATGCAATAAAAAAAACCTAGCAAGTATTTTTGTTCCTAAAAGAGATATTCAAGCAGTCTCCTACTAACACTAGAAAAGGAAGGTCCCTGACAATGGTGCCAAAAAGTGACATTTTTCGTTAGGTCCTATCGCTTTAATTGAAATGTGCATCAAATGTATCAACTAGGTCATGTTTGGAGGCTATATGCAATAGGAAACATCTTGACTAACTCTTTCAAAAAAATTGAATGTTTGGAATAGCTGAAAACAAAACTTAAACTAAAAGGCCATTAAAATAGAAAGCGTAAAGTTTTCTAAACTAGAAAGCATAAAATGATTAAGCTAGAAAGCATAAAATTATTAAACTAGAAAGCATAAAATGATTAAATTAGAAATCATGTAAATTACTTGAAAATAAATGCTTGCAATAAAACTGTAAAGTTTAAATGACAACAACCATTAACTAACATCTTGTTAACAAAAAACAAACTTAACAATATACAACTAATAACTAGAGTGGGTGCTCCAATTTTAGATAAATAGAACTAAAGATTATAAACTCAAATTACAACCTGTAGGAATAACTTAACAGAGCTCGACAGATACAAATAACATTCATTCACACTTATCATGTACAAAATATAAAAAAAACATAAGTGAAAATAAAAATACTTATCTATTCTATGATTCCCTTGAGTGGCTAGCTCTTGGGTACTAATATGCTTAACTCAGATCAAATGAACTTTTGTATCTTCAAAATTAATCCATCCAAGATAATTCCATCACACAGTACTAATAACTCAGAATAAGACTTGCAAAGCTTGTTTAATTCATATTAGGAAAAGTGTAACGCAAAGACATAGTTCAAAAGCACACTATGACAACATAAAGATATCCCATCTACATTGTTTCTAGCGGTTACATATTTATACAAAACTACTTAACAAAATCCTAAATTTCAGATGGTGAAGATCAACATTGAAAAAGTCTTTAACAAAATTCAACTAACTAATGGACTTAGGTCCATAACATAAAGCATTTAAAAGGCTCGGAGTGAGCCATAAATTCTTTAAACAAAAATCATTAAAAGACTCAATCCACTATGCACTTCCTAAAATTTTGGTCCCTATACTTCTGGTGCTTGTCTTCAACTACTTTGAAGTCTACTTTAAATCCACTCGGCTATGCATAATAACATGTACAATACTAAAAACTATACCACTATGTTAGTGCGAGTCAACTTATTTCAATTGATTTTAGGAAATAAAGATTATACATCTTTTTACAAAAAGTAAGCAATTATTAATCCTAAAGATAAACAATTGGCAAGGTAAAAGCAATTGGGAGAAATAAGGAAGGGTATTTGGATGTTTATATACATGAGGTTATTTATACCTCATCATCATACTCTTGAGAAATTAGCTAGCTTAGGACACTGTAGTTTAACAATTAACAGTCATAGTCTTCAACATTAGGTACCCATACCAAAAGGTATTTGTTTACATTATTTTCCCCTATTTTGTAAATTAGCAGTTTATTCCAATTTTTAGCTTTTACTGTATTTGCACATGTTTATTTTCCTATACTCAATTGATGTAGTATGTCCAAAAATTCTTAATGCATATATTGTTCCAGCACTATCTAAAGTTTTACGACTCCTTGGGTGATGATTTAATGCAACCCTCTTGTAAAAGAATTATTCATTTAGGGATTCTCAAGTCCTCTAAGCCATGTGTATACCTAGTAACACCAAGTTAATTAGACATTAGAGAGGATCCACACACACCTTTTCAAGGAGGAGAAATCAACTCAACTCCAAAAGGGATGGATCCAACCTTGACATTAGACAAAGAAGACAACACAAGAGGAGATGAAACAACCACCACCTAGGGATGAAACTCCTTTTGTAGGCTAAAGTTAGAAGAGAAAGGAGGCTCTTCAACAACTAACACACTTCCAAAAGCCTCAATAGAATTAGGGTAAAAACCCAATACCCATTCCTCGAGAAGAATGTTTAGCAACAACTCATCATATTTACCACAACCCTAGGGGAAGTTCACGTCTTCATCTTTTACGTTCTCTTCTCCATCGCCCTCATCCCCATCTATTTCAAATCCTACATGTACACTAACTTTCCCACTCTCTCTACTCCCTTTTCCACTTCCTTCCATTGTTTCATCCCAAGTAAATTATTTAAAATTGCAAAAAATTGTACATCTCTTATTTAGGGTTCCTTTACTGTGCCTTGGAAGCCTAAAAGACCCGTCATTTACATGACTCTGGATAGACCTACTCCTAAAATTATTCAATCTATTTGTGGGGTCTCCCATTCATAAATGATTCATCAGACCTTTACATGATATTTTTAAAAGCTACATCTTCTTCCTATAACATTGTAGGCCACACCTACAACACTAGGAGGAATCAACAAAATTTGAATCAACCTACTTCTCAACCTTATTTTGTTCTGACTTCTTTACCACCTTCTCAACCAAGTCTTTCTTCAACACCTAAACCCACAACTAAAGCACCTGATGATTATGATCTTGTGGAGCAACTCTATGTTACTCTCGCAAAGATCTCACTATGGGACTTGCTTCAGTCTACGTTGGTTTATCAAGGTATGCTTCAAGAAGCCTTGCAAAATATTCTCTTGCCTTCTTTTTCTAGGCCAATAGATGTTAATGTGTTGATAGCTCATATTCATGTGGATTTTCTAAATATTATGTTCTATCCACAAGAACTCCCACGCCCAGAAGTACAGAAGCAAGTGGATCCTTTAATGATAATTGTTAACATTAATAATATTTGTATTAGATAGGATCTCTTTGATATTGGTTAGCCCTCAACGTATGTAGCAATAAACTATTGCCTAAGATTAAGATTGATTTGTTTCCTCTTATTGCATCTTTGTTATATATTTGTGGATTCGATAATGGTGGTCGATAATTCCTAGGCACGATTATCTTTCCTTTGAGGATAGGACCCATTATCGTACCCACCTTTTTCTATGTTATGTCTGGTACTTTAAAACATTCATTTAGGAAGACCCTAGATTCATGCTTTGGGGGCAATTAATTCTACTTTGCATCATTCCCTAATGTTTTTTTCAAATAACGAAGTAATCATGATCAAGGCCTATCCTAATGTTGTTCATCTTTGTGAAATGGAAATTGCTAGATGTGCCTCAATTGCATCTACTCTTAATAATTGCATTCCTTCATTATCTTATAATGCATTGAATCCCTCTTTGGCAGTGCCTATTTTACAAGCTACCCTTAAGAGGGATGTCCCTAAAGAAGATCGTCTTGAAATAGGTAATCCTAAGTCTACCTCTTCTACTTCTTCTAAATCTAATGCATGTCTTGGTGATGATTGGGTATCCTTAGAATTTCTCAAATTATTTATCGAGGAGTATAAGGTTGATCCAATCCACCTTGATCTTCCAACTATTTCATACACGTCTACTAAGAAAGTTGGTTGTCCTTCTGCTAAGGAAAACAATCAGAACCCTATTAAGGAGAATGATTGTACCCCTGCTGAGGAAGATAATCATGCCTATGTTAAAGAGGCTAATGTTTGTAGTCCTGCCAATAAATATGATAGTGATCTTGTAGCAGAGTATGATCCCCATTGTTGGAATTATGCTATCTATGTTGATCCTCCTACTCAATACTTACAAACATGTTACGGTCCTAGATTTAGGCTCATTTATCAACATAAGGGTCTTGGACATAACAAAAAATGCATTCAATTCCCTATACAATGTATACCACATAAGCGTAACTTGGGGCTTAGTTACTCTATTGAACAATCTAGGTGGAAACCATGGTGGAGTGTCAACATGATTTCCATTGAACCTCTTAGTCTAGTTCATCTGGAACTGATTGAGAGTAAAGTAGAATCTAATGGATCTCCCCTAGATTTTTTCTCTTTAGAAGAAGTGTTGGAAGAATTCTTAGGTGTCTACTCCCATCTGCCTCCTTATCACCATAAATTATGGTTCTCGTATCATTTGCATAAATAAGAAAACTTTGGAGAGTCTATTTTGAATGATGATGAGGAGACCCCTTTATCTAATGTGGATGATGATGTTCCTATTTCCTATCTTTAAGATCATAGTTCTCTTCTTAAAGGAGATATTATTGATATTTTCATGGATCTGAAGTCCTTCGAAAAGGTGATTAAAATTGGAAAATTCCTTTCTTTGAAAGAATCCAAACAACACTCTAATCTATTAAATTCTCATCCTAATATCTTCGCTTGGGCATATGAGGAAATGCCCGGTATTGGTGAATACATAGTGGTCTATAATATCATTCTATGTCTTGATGCTAAGCCTGTTAAATAAAATATTTGAAAGATGAATCCCAAGGTTTCTTTGTTGGTTAAGATCAATATAGAGAAGCTTCTAAAAGTAGGCTTTATCCATCCTATCGAATACTCTCCTTGGATATCAAATATTATTTTTGTTAGAAATCCTAATGGCTATATTCACATTTGCATTTACTTTTGTGATCTCAATAAGGCCTCTCTTAAGGATGATTTTCCTTTGCCTAATATCGATGTGATTGTGGATTTTATTGTAGGTCATGCCTTGTTGTCTTTCATGGATGGCTTCTTGAGCTATAATCAAATCTATATTAACTCAAAATATCAGTATAAGACAACCTTCACTACCCCTTGGGGTACCTTATGTCATGTGGTCATGTTGTTTGGGTTAAGGAATGCAGGCA
This sequence comes from Sequoia sempervirens, assembly GCA_007258455.2. Lineage (NCBI taxonomy): Eukaryota > Viridiplantae > Streptophyta > Pinopsida > Cupressales > Cupressaceae > Sequoia > Sequoia sempervirens. The sequence goes on from VDFB02083028.1 coordinate 37,473, forward strand.
CAACTTACCAAAGGGTGATGACCCTTATCTTTCATGATTTCATTCATAAAATTTTGGAATATTATGTCAATGGCATCTTCGCTAAGTCTATAACTCATCAATATCATGTTGAAAATCTTTGTCTTATTTTTGAAAGACTTCGGCTCTATAAAATGAGACTAAATCCTCTTAAGTGTGTCTTTGGTGTTTATGCTGGCAAGATTTTAGGATTTATTATCTCTCATTGTGGAATAAAAGTCAACATGAATAAGATTGATGTGATTGTAAACATGCCTCCACCTAAGAATATCTCTCAACTATTTATTTTGTAGGGGAAGATTTAGGCAATTCATAGATTCATATCTCATTTGGTTGATCATACCCTTCCCTTATATGTTTGTTGAAGAAAGATGTTCCATTCAGATGGGATGATGAGTGTGAGAAATATTTTGAATCTATCAAAATTTATTTGGCCAATCCTCCCATCTTAATGGTAGTTGTACAAGATAGACCCTTTTTGCTTTATATTTATTTATCACCTAATTCCTTAGCAGCTTTGTTAGCTCAGCATGATGATGATGGTAAAGAAAGAGAGGTCTATTACATCGGTCATATCTTAATTGATTATGAAACTCATTATTCTACCATGGAGAAACAATGTATCGCTCTCATTTTCTCAACATAGTAGTTATGACATTGTCTTCTTCATGTTGAAACTCATGTCATAATGAAAAGTGATCTCCTTAAACATTTTTTTACTAGTGTAAGGAAAACTTGGTGCATCTTTGAGAAATCTCCAAGAACAGTAGTGCCTTCGGTAACTTCAATTTCGATTAGATTGCCTCAAAGACGCAAACAACTATGTCCTAAAGCGGAAATAGACACAGTTCATTTCCCACATTAAACCTTCTGAGAGAAGCACATGTAAATTCAACAGCAAGCAACAACACAGATGAAAGATAAGACAAAAAACTAGAACACAAAGATTTAAGTGGGGAAAACCCTTTTGGGTAAAAAACCCCACACTCCAAAGATCGACCCATTGTATTATTTAGCAACAAAAGGTTACAATACAATTTCAGGCTCATAGCCTTTTCAGAGATTACATCTTGTTCATTCTGGATACAACCTGGTAGTAGACTCTCCCTAAGAGATCAACCATGACATTCATGATTAGGAGAGATTCCAGCAGAACCCTACTTCTCTCTTCCTCTACTTCGGCCTCATGGCTTCTGGCCTTTCAGCTAGCCACTCGACCTTCTCTCCATTCTTCTCTTGTCTCTTCTCTTGTTCTCTCTTATTCTCACCGGCTCTGTGAATTGGTTTGTTTCCAACTGTCGGATCACAAATATCGAATCATCCAACTCAGCATCGTAGATGTTTCCACTTCCTTGCATAGAAGATAATACGTCCAGTTCACACCATGTAGGATAGTCTTCAAATGGTCAAGGGTGTTCAGCTTGTGTTGGCATGTCGGTGAGACACTAACCGTGTCTCCCTGATTCCAACACAGCCAGCATTCAATATCGCCAAGAGTTGTCCCCATCGGCAAGAGGTTACACCGAGTCTAGAAAGCTATCGCTAAGACTTCATCATGTCGCCAAGACCTCATACCGATGATCACCACTTGTATTGCTATTGCCAAGACCATCGTTGTTTGATGAGACATCATATCGAGGCTCTAGAGTCACATTGACCTCAGCAATCCCATCGGCAAGACTATCGCTCTTCGCTAAGACTTCATAATGAGCTCTTCATGTTATACCAAAACATCCCAGTCGGCAAGACATATCACTTTCGCTAAGACGTTACTCTGAAGTCTTCAAGTCATATCGAGTATCGAATACTCACCAAGATTCATGCCAACAACAGATTACCTCATCGGCGAGACAATCACTCTTCGCCAAGACATCATACCGATGCCTTCAAGTCACACTGAAGTGCCTGACAGTCGGCAAGACATTCGTCTTTCACCAAGACATCACACCGAGCACACCATGTCATACCGAGTTGGCAAGACATTCTTCTTTCGCCAAGACATCACAGCCTATCGACGAGAGTTTCCTCCATCGGCAAGAATTCTTGCTGAGACTTCCAAGTTACCCCGATGACTCCAAGTGAAAGCTATCGGCAAGACTTCAGCTATCGCTGAGACATCACTCTAAAACAAGCCTTTTGGCCAAGGGTCTCTCCGACACCACTTGTCACTCAGAGTCTTACCAAACCCTTCGTTACCTATCAGCAAGACATCACCCTGTCGCCAAGACTTCATATCGAACCCTTATGTCACACCAATGACCCGAAAGCAACACTGTCAGTGAGACTTTCCAAGTCACCAAGACTTCATCCTGAAACACATGAGTTACACCGATGACCACAGGTGTATAACTATCGGCAAGACTTCCCTTGTCGGTATGAGACATACCGACTGTCCAAGACTCTCTCTGACACTGCTTGTCACCCAGAGTCACCCCGATATCCGATAGACATCAACTGTCGACCAGACATCTCCCAATCGCCAAGACTTCCTTTTGATAGGAGAAATTCATACCGATTATCACATCGGCCAGACAGACCAAAGGTCACACCGATATCGGCAAGACTTCCTATCGTCGCTGAGACATCATCCCGACAGTCCAAGTTATGCCAAAGGTTTCAGATGTCAATCGCCAAGACATTCAGGAGGTCACAGCGACAGTCCAGGATCAACTAGCAGATCAGTCAGACATCTCACCAGTCATAGTGACCATGCTTTCTCAGAGGTTTCAGCCTATGAGATTGAGGCAACAATTCCAACAGCTAGGACTGATCTTGTGGGAAGGTTAGCGAAATGGATCATGTTGCTTTATGATTTCGACATCAAGTTCATAACTCATAAATCAATCAAGGTTCAAGATGTTGATCAGTTGGTGGAAGCTCCATCATCTTTCTCATTTCTTGATCTAGATTTATTTATGTAGACATCGAAAATATACAAATTGATATCACACACTCTATCCTGATCTACTAACATCGCTTCATCCTAAATCATCCCTCAGTCTAACCATTTAATCAAATTCCCCTATCTGATTAAATTCATCAATATTCCTCTCTTAATTAAATAAATCATTTTATCTAATCAAGTCAATCTCTTTTGTTAATTAAATCAATCACATCTGATCTAATTATCCCTATTTAATTAAATAATCAATTTATTTGATTAAATATCTAAAGTCTATCCATTAAATTAAATAAATTAAAACCTTATTTGATTTAATCTAACACCATCTCTTTTAATTAAATAAATCAAAATCCTTATTTAATTAATCTCTTGTCATATTCCTCTCTTATTTGATTTAAATAAACCCGTTAATTTGAGTCAAATAGGTCACATCATCTAACCTCTCATTAAATTAATTAACCCTTGATTAATTTAATCTCATATCATGTCACATCCTCTAGATAATGCAAGTTGCACATGAAAATAGATAATTCATTTATTAAATCCTATTTTCCTCACAAGGCATCTTTTGGAATATTCTCTCAATTTGAATTCAAAAATTCCAAGTCAACATGTACATCCAACAAGGTAATAAATTCATCTTACATGTCCTTTGCCTTGAGCCAAGTGGATTTATTGCATTTTCCCTTCCCTCTTGCATGTCATTTCAACAAATTTGAATTTCAAATATTGGCATTTATTGGCACAAACCCCAAATCTTGCACATCCTCCATCTATTCATAGATTGACAAGTGGCATCATGCCATTGGATGAATGTTAGTCCCACATTGCTCAAATTTGGACATTCATCCATCTTGGCATTCTATAAATAAAGAGCTCATATCCTCATTTGATCATCCACAACTTGAGTAAACTTACTATACTCAAATTCATAGCAATTTTCATCCATTTCATTGAGTTTTATAGCTAGGTTATGCAGATTTTATCTTGGAGCATTCATCAATCTTCATCAAAGTGGATCACTCTTCATCATCAATCAACAAAGCTTGCATAGGAGTTGGGAAAGGGCCAATTTCCACATCAAATTGGCACCAACTCCCTCAAGAGATCAAGAATTTATATTGCTTTCATAGGATTTAATCTCTTTTGTTGATTTCTCATTGTATTGCTTTCATTTTCCTATTTACAACATTGATAAATGGATTTTTTGAGGAACTTAGATTCTAACTTGCATTTCAATCTTCTAATGTGTTTGTTTGTTGTGTTTTGCAGGTATTAGGATCTTGGTTCACACATTTGGCGCTAGAAGGAGGGCTTGAATTACAAATCTAACACATTTTTTTTTAATTTTTTCTTTTTTTTTAGAGTTCTATTCGTAAATCCCCATTTTAGCGCTCTTGCAGGTTCTTTTAGTGCTTATGTGCACTGTTTTAGCGCTCTTGCATGTTCTTTTAGCGCTTATGTGCACTGTTTTAGCGCTCTTGCAGGTTCTTTTAGCGCTTCTATAGACTGTTTCAGCGCTCTTACAGGTTAGGAAATCAAAAAGGGAGGAGGAAACGAAAGGAAAGCTTCTTATGACATCATTTCTCTATTGTATCAAGTGTCTATAGACACTCTTGGAAGCATTTATAATTCCAAGTTTAAAGGATTTTATCACTTCAAGATTTTAGGACTCAATAGATTTCAATTTGGGCTCTAAAAAGAATAATACAAAAGGCTTAAAACAAATAATAGGATCAACAACTTACTAGATTTCATTTATGGGATTAACAGATTGAACAAAATGTTTATCACTTGTCTTTTGGACGAATTCATATTGCTTTGTGGATCTAAAAAGAACAAGTGTAGCTTTGTTTTTGTGAGGGCTTACTTAGACTAAAGCCATCGAAAAAGGACGTATGCGCTTCTCTCGCGCTTTATAGCGATCTTGAGAATCAAAAGGCCTTTTTCATGACTTTGGGGTGAGATAAAGCAATCACCTCCAAACTCCGATTTGGGCTTAAAATTGAACATCTTGTGCGAGTGTGAATGAATTTATTGCATGTGTTCTCCCTTTGTTTCTAAACAAGGGTTGATTGAACTATGAATAAGTTTATTCACTTTTGTTTATCCTAGAGGGCCTGCCTTGGGGAAAAAGTACTCATCCAAGGGAACGACTCAACCAGTATCACTCTAAAGCCAAGAGTATTTCCAACTGGGATATAAATGTGGATATTGGAAGAAACGCCAATATCACGCGGTTGATTCCGACAAGATGGATCCGAAAGGGGACTCTTATCGTATGGGTCAATCTCCACAAACGGAAAGTCCTTACTAAAACCCATGTTCTAGAATTTCCAAAATCCTTAAATCTATTTGTTGGTGCAAGAACGGTCATTCTGAAGCCACCCCACACTTTTACGGTCTTTTAGTAGAAATGGAAAGCATGCCATGGGAGTTTCATGGGTGTTGATGCTTGGCTGCCCCGATTGACGTTAATGAGCCATGGAGGGGAGCCGGTGGTGTCAAGCATCTAACCATTCGCTAAAGATAAGTGTAGCTAGACTTTTCCAAGTGGGAATCCAACAAATATTGTCTTTCACATCCATAGGGTTTTACTTATTCTTGGGTTACAAAATGTATTGCTTGATCGAAAACACTCAAAAACAAACACTTAACATCATCATCAAAATTTCAAACCCTTTAGGAGGTAAATACAATTGACCAAATTCATGTGTTATTGCTTTCCCTTGGGATTCACATCCTTAGAGGTTTCTAAACACTTGAACTTACATCTCAATTTACCTACTAAAGATAAACAATAGGTAACCATTGCCTTGATTTCCTTGAATTCCACATAGCACTTTGTGGGATGAAAAGAAGTTAGGACATTGGACATTTACTTTGAAAATCTAATCAAGAAAGTGTTTGTGGTAAAAGAAATTCACTAATCAAGATGAAATCAATTGAACCCAACACATTTACTTGTGTATCTTTTGTCTTATGGTCTTTTGAGCAAACATTGATCTTTTGGTTTGAAGGGAAAAGCATGTTCTTCAAAACCTTGGCCTTGTAAAAAAATCCTTCTTAGATTCATTTAGGATCAAATCAAACACTTCATCCATCCAAACATTCATCATATCCATCCCACCAAACAACTTTAGAGCTTTGAAAACATCATTCTAGACTTGGGTAAATCATCAAAATTGAAATCACCTTGTTTAGTTAGGTGTATGGGAATGCCTCATTTTTCATACATTTAATTAAATTAGCAATCCTTTGAACAATTTCATCCTAAGATAACATCTAACATCTTATGGTTTACAAGTTCATTATCCAAATCCAATCAAACCAACCAAAATCAAACCCCAAGTCTAGCATTGATCCAAACTTCCTAAACGTTCAACACTCATATCATTTACACCTTTCATCCTTCATCTCGTCATTAGTCCTAAGAACCTTAGAGGTCAATTTTGCAACAAGGTCAAAACACAAGAAAAGAATGGAATATAAACTTGATCCATACATCATGAGTGGTCCAAACCAACCAAACTATCAAAACCTTACAATGCCAATAGATTTCCAACACTCACATTTACACCTGGGATCATTATCCCCCACAAATATCAATGGTACAAAAAATGTGAGTATGCCTAGTCAAAAGATTGGAACATCTTTCCTGATGGTAGATCTAAATCCAAAACTACAAGTCTATCCATCAAACAATCAATACATAAGTCTTCAAACAAACAACGCCATGCCAAAAGTGAATGTACCAAGTACAAGATTACCAAACATGAATCCAAAAAAAATTGGGATGGATACGTTTGCAAATCATACGAATATTCCCAAAACCAACAATGTTGAATTTCAACCTATCATGCCAAATTTGAACACCATCCCAAATCAAAACATTTTCCCAAATATATTTTTCCATGATCCCATGCAAAAACCACAAGTATGCATCCCAAATCTGCTTGAACAAAAACCAAATCAACTATATCAAGGAAGTCAAGATCAAAATCAAGAAAAAATTTGGCGAGATCAAATTGCTACACTTACCAAGATAGTTGATTCATTGCGCCAAGAGACATCTCCATCACCAATACCCATATCAACAACATTCCTTGGTTTAGGGATTCCCCCTTTACCTAGCATCAATCACTCCATCCAAATCAATCCACCTAACACCAATCAAGTCATCACATCAAATCATTAGAATATACCATCGACATTGCACCAACAGATGGTATCTAATCAAATGACAACATCAATCCCGACAAATCAAAATATGGTCTCCCAAAGACCTATCACCTCGGTCATTCCAACTATTCCTATCACCACTATCATGCCCATCACATATCAACCCCTCACTACCATGATCGCTCCAAGCATATCTCAACCACTCATCACTACATCCAACACAATTCCAAATCCACCACCACTACCACCAAAACCAAACACAGCAAGACAATATAACATTGTGCTAAAAGCTCACCAGGCCTACCAAAAGGCCATCCAACAATATCTAGCCACGCAACAAGCAAGACAAGCTCAACAAGTGCATCAAGCCTCTCAAGCAGCCCAAGCCTCTCAAGCTACCCAACAAACACAAGCACAAACACAAAAAAAGACAACCGTTGAGAGTAATGGTCAAGATATATCCATCAAAGAGCACATTGAAGATATTTCTATCTCGTCCAAAGATCAAATCAACATATGTCAAGAGTCACTTTTCAATCATGATCAAAATCCACCAACCAACAATGATCCAATTCAATAAATGTCAACATCATTTGACCCTTTGGTTGAATACATTCACAATCTCTCCACCACAATTGTTGAAAACAATGATCAAGATCTCTCCATCGATGAGCATCTTGAAGATGTTTCCACCCCATCCGATGATCAACTCACCATACATCAAGAGCCACATTTTAGTGATCTATTTCAAGGAGTGTTAGTATTATTTGATCCTATTGACATAATGCACGATCCGTTGACCTATGATCATGTTGAAGATTTATCTACCTTGCCTTATGAGTTAGAGGACATATCTCAAGAATTTATTCCAAAGCATGATCAAAATCCTTCACCAAGGTCTAGAAATGGTCCTTCCCAAGACATGTTGACATCCTTTAACCTCATGGTTACAGATACTGAAGGAATCTTGAACTCAACACTTGAGGATATTGAACCACTTACCATGTCTAATAACGACATCCAAGAACCCTTTGTAAGCAATCTATCCTTTGAAACTGATCCATATCAAGAACTTGATCCAAAGCATGTCGAAAGCAACATTGAAATCATTCAAAATCAAGAATTTGTATCTTCAAGATACTACAATAATCTAATGGACACTCTCTTATCTATGCAAGATGATCATATCCATGTAGCACATACTCCTCCATCTACCCATGAGATGCTTTCTATGGATGGAAACGTAGATGATCTTCATCTAGAACAAAATTTTGTTACACAAAAGGAGTAGATTATTAACTCCTACAGTCAAACAGAGTTGTCAACATCAAGATCAGATATATCCCAAATTCAGACTAAGGACATCAGGTATACAGATATCCAACATTATCCACTCAAGGAAATAGGTATGACAGAACAAGATATTTTAGAGTTAGCAAAGCAGCAAATTGAACTAACGTCATCTACAGTGGCTATCTATCAGAGAATTATTATTGAAGACATCTCAGAATAAGAAGAATCAAAGAACAAAGGTACTACTTCCACAATACTGGGGGCAACTTCATCTCAAGCAAACGTCAACATAAGAAGCATGAAGAATACTTATGATGAAACCGATGCCAATACTACAACCAGCCATGTCATGAATCTTCATCCACCCATCACCCCATCCATGAATTGGGACCAACATCAGAAGAAAGATTTGAATCAAAGCACAAAGAACATTATCAACTCAAAAGAAGCTAAGAAGCATAATGGACAAATCAAATACGCATGGATACCAAAAAATACAAGGAAAGATTATCCCTATCAAACTCCATCAGTTAAAGAAACTATGGGGAAAAATAAAAAAGGGAAGAGTATTCATCAAGGATGTCCACAAAAGAAAAATCAAGTTTTTCGAGCGACATACAAAGTGTATCAAGCAGTTGGTCCTAATTCCATGCACACTTCCGTATCCACCCATCATTGCTCATCTTCCCATGTTTGGAGAGTCAAAGATTCCAAGCTGTCAACCAATCCATCTTTTATCCCTAAACACACTCCATCCACGCCTCCACGCATGATATCCAGTTCTTAGATTGACCATGCATTGGCAACGACCCTTCATCATAAGGATTCTGAAGGCACTCTATCACAATGTGCACACATAGACAGGGTTAACCCCGATATCAAAGAAGCAGATCAAAAATCTCAAAAGTTGCATTCAAGAGCACGTATCTTAGAAAAGCATTTTCTTCAAGCAGGATATTGATGGAAAATTATGAAAAGGGCATCTACATTAGCAACACCTTGTGATTCAGCATGAGCTTTAAAATCTTTCAGAAAAAACCAAAAAAATCAAAAAATATGAAAATTAGAAAAAGGATTGAAAACAGTAAAGAAAAAAATCGTCCTCTAGTGAAAACCACTATGGTGGCGCTTTGGGAAAGACCATGATGAAAACCTGGAAAATAGGCATCATGTGTAGAATCGAGCATCTGTGTGCACTATTTCACGTGAAAGCATCTCATCCCATCCGTAATAAATCTAGCATTCCACCCATCTTATCCATAATAAATCCATTCATCCATAAACCATTGATCCAATCCATTTTCATCCACCTGCATACATAATCCAAGTTATCTTGATCTTGAAAAAATTTGGTGCACACTTTGCACTTGCTTATGGTAAACATCTTTGACATGGGTCATTTTCATTGATCCTATCTTATCCAATGTTATTTAAGCCATGAAGCATTATCCTAATGAGCATTCTTTATCTGAATATCTTATCTTATCGCAAGATAATCCATATCCATCCATCCATTCACTTATCCAAGAATCCACCCATGACATTCCATACATTGTTGGACACTGGGGGCAGATATTTACATCTTGCTTTGAGAATAAATCTTGATCTATATCCTTCAACTTATGTGGTGATCCAAACATTGGAAAATGTAGAATCAAATCGGTCCACCACTTGTGAGCAAAAATCCAAATCACTAGCCCATGGCATATTTTGACAAGAACATGTTCTTTATTAGTCTTCATCGAACATCGAACATCAATCCAAACAATCACTATCAGTCGCATCAACTTGCACTTCAAGCGTCACATCAAATCATCCAAAACATCTTTTGTTTCCAATCAAGCTTCATCAATCACAATCAATCAAATCCAATCAAGAAATCAATAAGATATCCTTGTGTTGTTTAACACTATCCTTGCATTGTTGTGCATCCTCAACAATGTTATCATCATCAGTCTTGATCAAATCATCATCAATTCATCATCATCTTAGGGATATATTTCTCAATCCTTGTGTTGCTTAGCACTATCCTTGCATTTTTGTGCATCCTCAATAATGTTATCATCATCAATCCTAATCAATCTTGATCAATCCAATCCTTGCATTGTTGTGTATCCTCAACAATGTTATCATCATCATCAATCCATCGATTCGATCAGTCAACCTGAGCTTGGTTTTCAACAAAAATCTTAAACAGAGCACTGATATCATCACATGTCCATATCCAAATCGTCAAAATCATGCAAAAATCCAAAAAACATCAAAACATCAGAAAATCCAAAAACATTCAAAACATATCAAAATCCAAAAACAAGTTGAAAACAGAAAACATCAAAAACATGGCATCTGAACTACATCGTCTCTGAGCTTAAACGTAGGCAAGGCTAATCTTTGATCAGCCCCTAAGACATCAAAATCCAAAAACATTCAAAAAAGCATCAAAATCCAAAACCATTCAAAAAACGCAAAATCCAAAAACATTGGAAAATCAAAAAATCAAAACATTTGAAAAATCCAAAAACCCAAAAAACAGCCTCAAAACATTTCAAAACGTCAAAAACATCCAAATATTTGAAAAAATCCATCTGTCTCATCTCGCTTGCACCCGCAATAATCAATCATCCATAATAAATTGATCATCACCTTCATCCTTTGGCAACACAAATAGAAACAATCATAGCAGTCAACAAAAGCAAGCTTCAATCGTAAAATTAAAATCAAAACAACAAACCTTTCAAAACAAAATCAAACTCTTGATCATTTTCAGACATGTCAATCAAACTTATATCAATAGCCTATCAATCAACTTATCAAACCATCATCATCCTATACAATGCATGTCCTATAAGGATATATCGTTCCAACAATGGGCATCATTTTTGATATCACCTTGGATTCTTATCCTATCAAAACACATCCCTCTGGCTAAAGGTATGAAGAACATTGTCTTGTTTGCGTACTTGATCTTTTCATTTGATTTATCTTGTTGCGCTCATTCCAAGGATCTCTCGATGATACCCAAACGAAGTATTTAGAGAGATAGGAATGGGGCAACGATCATTATCTTTTGTCTACTGTTCTTGTTGGCTGTCCTTGTAATATAACTTGGCAAATACTTGCTTTGTTAGGTACGTCCTAGCAAGGTTTTCGTATGTCAAGTGTGAACAAGAATACTCATATCTATTTGTTGAGTCAAAGTCCATCACACTAGGTGCAATGCCATCTTGGTTCTTTATACCCTGATGTATCGTGCCTACGTGTGTTATCAAACATAAGGTAATTGGCCCTTTTAAAATCCCAACTCCTCAGCAAGTAATCATCATCATCTCATGTCTTGTTGGAATCTCTTGCTTTTCGCACTAACATGGTACCATGACAATTAATCATAAATCATCAGTAATGCATCCATCCTGCATCCACAAACCATCTGCATATCATATCATATCATATAAGAAGCACTGATCATCTCGCATGCATTAGATTTCATCATTGCATAATATAGATTGGTTATTCTAGGCATCTCATAAACCATACATCTATCACCCATATGCATAATCATAAAAGCATCATCATATCAAATCATGTGCATCCATATCATCCATTACATATAAACATCATAATCATCTCATCATCAATAATGTCACTATCATGGTACAAATCAAGATCAAGTGGGTGTAATATATCAAAATAGGCATGAGGCTAGCCATGGCTGATGACTTTCTACATCATCAAATCTATCTACATCAAATATTCAATTTGAACTGATCTTGAACCTCTTTGTCGAGAGATCGACCCTCAAATCAAACCTCTTCGCTCGATCTCTCGAGGGGGCAGTATACCAGCATAATTCTTTTTGCTGGGGCAGCAGTGGGGCATCCAAAAAAAAAAATCAGAGAAATTTTGACTTTTGATCATGGCAAGGTTAGTCTTTGAACCAATGCAACAAATGCATCGCTTCAAAGAGGGGCAAAATGTAGACATCAAAAATATACAAATTGATATCACACACTCTATCCTAATCTACTAACATCGCTTCATCCTAAATCATCCCTCGATCTAACCATTTAATCAAATTCCCCTATCTGATTAAATTCATCATTATTCCTCTCTTAATTAAATAAATCATTTTATCTAATCAAGTCAATCTCTTTTGTTAATTAAATCAATCACATCTGATCTAATTATCCCTATTTAATTAAATAATCAATTTATTTGATTAAATATCTAAAGTCTATCCATTAAATTAAATAAATTAAAACCTTATTTGATTTAATCTAACACCATCTCTTTTAATTAAATAAATCAAAATCCTTATTTAATTATCTTTTGTCATATTCCTCTCTTATTTGATTTAAATAAACCCGTTAATTTTGAGTCAAATCGGTCACATCATCTAACCTCTCTCATTAAATTAATTAACCCTTGATTAATTTAATCTCATATCATGTCACATCCTCTAGATAATGCAAGTTGCACATGAAAATAGATAATTCATTTATTAAATCCCTATTTTCCTCACAAGGCATCTTTTGGAATATTCTCTCAATTTGAATTCAAAAATTCCAAGTCAACATGTACATCTAACAAGGTAATAAATTCATCTTACATGTCCTTTGCCTTGAGCCAAGTGGAATTTATTGCATTTTCCCTTCCCTCTTGCAAGTCATTTCAACAAATTTGAATTTCAAATATTGGCATTTATTGGCACAAACCCCAAATCTTGCACATCCTCCATCCATTCATAAATTGACAAGTAGCATCATGCCATTGGATGAATTTTAGTCCCACATTGCTCAAATTTGGACATTCATCCATCTTGGCATTCTATAAATAAAGAGCTCATATCCTCATTTGATCATCCACAACTTGAGTAAACTTACTATACTCAAATTCATAGCAATTTTCATCCATCTCATTGAGTTTTATAGCTAGGTTATGCAGATTTTATCTTGGAGCATTCATCAATCTTCATCAAAGTGGATCACTCTTCATCATCAATCAACAAAGCTTGCATAGGAGTTGGGAAAGGGCCAATTTCCACATCAAATTGGCACCAACTCCCTCAAGAGATCAAGAATTTATATTGCTTTCATAGGATTTAATCTCTTTTGTTGATTTCTCATTGTATTGCTTTCATTTTCCTATTTAGAGCATTGATAAATGGATTTTTTGAGGAACTTAGATTCTAACTTGCATTTCAATCTTCTAATGTGTTTTTTTGTTGTGTTTTGTAGGTATTAGGATCTTGGTTCACACAATTTCTAGACAAAATATTCTTGCAGCAAATCATGAACTTATGTGAGAGATGTACTTTGATGGATCGAGATGTCAAACTAGCTCCAGAGCAGGTGTGGTTTTAATCTCAGTCGAAGGAAAGCTTGTTCCTCTTTCCTTTCAATTGGAATTCCTTTGCACTAACAATATCGTCGGGTATGAATCTCTTATTGTTGGCTTGTGTACCACAATTGCTCTAAATATTAAACATCTTTGCATTCATGGTGATTCTAAAATTATTGTAAATCAAATTATAGGAACGTATCAAGCCAAGTAGAATAAGCTATTTTAGTATTAGGATTTTTCCTTATCCTTTCTTGATCATTTCTCCTCTTTCACAATAGAGAGTATTCCCAAGAGAGAAAATTGTCGCGCATACACAATGGTGAGTGCAGACTCCCTAGTGTCTTCAGACAATAGTGTAGAAGAATACCACTTTGTGGTTTATGTTATCCACTCTCCTATTGTCTCTAATCAACCTAAATCTAATGCTCTATTGTGTGCTAATGTGGAATTGAAGGAATAGTATTCTAATATTTATAATTATCTAAAGACTAGAAGTTTTATTGACGATGTGACAAAAAACGCTCGCACTCAGATATGAAAACTTTCAATCTAATACATTATATTATCTGATGTTCTTTATCAAAAATATTATAATGGTCTTCTTCTTCGGTGTCTCACTAAAGTGGAAATACCCCTTGGCCTTCACAAAGCCCATTCAGGGTTTGGGAGTGGACATTTTAGTGGTAAATCCTTGGTGCATAAACTAATTCACATGAGATATTTTGGTAAACAATGGAGCAATACTCTTTTTCCTTTGTTAAGAAATGTATGTAGTGTCAACAACATAGCAGTCTTATTTGGGCTCCTACTCAAGAGCTCTAAAATCAAACTTCTCCTTGGCCATTCACAAAATGGGGGTTGGATATTATTGGAAAAATACCACCTCCTTTTTCTAAGGGATATATCTTCATTATTACTACTAATGATTACTTTACGAAGTGGGTCAAAGCTATCCCACTTCGATCGAAAAATGTTGAAGTGATCTGTAGCTTTCTTCTAAACAATATCATTGCTCATTTTAGGTTGCCTTCTACCCTTTTTTCTTAAAATGGTACTCCATTTAAGAACAAAGAGGTGAAGCAATTCCTAGAAAAATTTCACATTTAGCACCACTTTTCTACACCATACTATCCTTAGTCTAATGGCCAAGCCAAAGCATCTAACAAAACTCTTGATTTGATTCTCTAAAAGACAGTAAATAAACATGGTAAAGATTGGCATACTCAATTTGCATACTTCTTGTGGGCCTATCGAACGACTGTTTGCACGGTGATTGGTACAACACTGTATATAGCGCAGAGGCTATTATGCCTTTGGAGTTGGAAATTTCATCCTTGCGAGTTTCCCTTAAATGATTAATTGATGATGAAACTTATCATGCTAATCATTTGCATTAGCTTGAGTTGCTTAATGAGCTTCGAGTGCGGGTCCTCGACCATCTCCAAGCTTATCAACAATCAGTCTCTAAACATTATAATCAAGGTGTTCTTTCTACAACTTTCAAGGTAGGTGATCTGGTTCTCTATGAGAATCATAGAAATGTAAATGTGTTGCCTGATCAAAAGGGGAAGTTGAACCCTAATTGGTTAGGCCCTTGTAGTGTAGAAAAAGGTATCCCTTTTTCACACTTAATTTGAGAATAATTAATAATAAAATGAGCTTAATGTTGCCTTAATTTAGTGTTGTAATATGTTTTGAATATTCACATTAAGTTTAGGACCCTTTTAAACTAAATGGAATTAATTATGCCTTATTTAGGGTGTTGTAAGGTGTAGTTTACACTTTCACACTAATCTAGGGCTTTATTAATTAATTTAGGTTAATTTTCCTTAATCAGCCCCTTTAATTCAAATCCAAGCCTGATTAAATGCAAATTCCAAGGGATAAAACCCAACATTCATACATGCCATTTCACAACACTTAACTTTGGAAGATGTGTGTCCTAGGTAAGTGACCTAGGAACCATTCGTCATAGGGTGAATGGGTCCTCACTTAGTCCTATGACCCTATTTTTGCATAATGTTTAACATTGTTCGATGTGTGTCCTAGGTAAGTGGCCTAGGACCCATTCACCCTATGGCGAATGGGTCCTCACTTAGACCAAGGACCCCTCTTTGAAATATGTTTTTGGTGGTAATTTAATGATTTCAAATCTATATAATTCAATGCCATCTTGTGATATTTGAATTTCAATAATTAATGTTAAGATATGTATAAATATAAGGTCATTTCACTATGTTTCATCCTAAGATCCTAGCAATTTCAAGTCTTCAAGTATTCTAGCAAATTTATGAGCAAGTGTGGTCAAGAGCATTCAAGAGCATTTCTAAGGCATTCAAGGGAAATTTTATAGAAGAATATTGCAGCAATCAAGATCCCAATATCATTTCAAAGATGTATTGCATCATGCATGTTGTTTGAGCTAATGTGTTGATGTAGTGTTCGAGATCAAATCAAGCATATCAAAGGCATTGTTTCACATCAAGTTTCATGATCAAGATCTACATTCATGACCAAGGAAAACCCCTATTCCCTAACAAAATGGGGTTTGACGTACTCTCAGTGACACCATTTCAACACTCAATGTATGTAGTATTGATCTATTGCCTAAGATTAATATTGACCTCTCTTCTATTAATACTTCTTTTGTTGTCCTTTGTGGGTTTGATAATGCCGTTTGACAATCCCTAGGCATGATAGTCTTGCCTTTGAGGTTGGGACCCATTACCGTACCTACCCTTGTATATGTAATGGCAGAAAAGTTACCGTGTATCCTTCTTCTTGGTAGACAGTGGATTCATGCTATGGGTGCAGTCCCATCTACCTTGCACAAATCTATTAAATTCATTTGTAACAATAAAGTAGTCACAATCAAGGCTGACCCTGAGGCCATGCACTTATGTGAAATAGCGGTTGTCGGTCAAGCTTCAATTGTGCCTACTCTTATTACATCAGTATCTTCCACTGTGTCGATGTCTACTCCAGCAATACCTACTACAAAGGATACTCTTGAGATAAATGTCCCTGAAGAAGATCCTTCTAAAGCAAGGAGTCCTAAGTGTGCTCCTTCCACCTCTTCTCAAAAGAATGCATGTCTTGGTGATGATTGGGGTCCTCTAGACTTTAATGATTCCTTCGTTCAGGAATATAAAGTCAACCCAATCCACTTAGACCTTTCGACAACATCATCCACACCCGTTGTCAAAGATTTTATTTCTTTTGTATCGTGGGATAGTGTAAATTGTAATATTCTTCGTGTTGATCCTCCTTTTAAGGAAGATGATCACACTTTTGTTAAGGAGGTTAATTTTGGTAGCCCTATCAAGAAGGATGATGGAAATCTTGTAGAGGAGTGTCACCCCTCTTCTTGGAATAACGCTCTCTATGAAGATCCTCCTCCTTTTTCTTCTATCTCCATGTCTTCCACTTCTTGTGAGCAATCAAACTTTTCTCCACAAGAGAAAGGGTTGCTTCCTGCTCCTCATCCTTTATCTGAGCAAGATTGTATCTTGTTGTGGCTCCTTAAAGCCCGCTTGATCACTCTTCCTTCTCCTACACGCAAAAAATCTCATGAACATGATAAACATTCCTTTTGTGCATACCATCAAGTACCTGGCCATTCCACTAGCAAATGTAAGGCCTTGAAAGATAAAATACAACTTCATGATTCAAGTGCCATCAAACTCCTTTTTGATTGATGCACCTGCCTTTTCTCTGTCTAACAAGTGATATCAAGGTTTATCTCTATCCTGTTCTAAGAGTCTTGTATGGTTCTCCTCCCTTGTATGTTGGGGGCAGTGAGAACTCACTATGGAGATGTGTGTCCTTCTTAAGGACCCCTCTCTTCACTATGTCTTTCAAATGGAGCATCCCTTGAGTGGACCCCTTTTCTCTTTTGAAGGGTTCTCGAGGGACCTCTTTAAAGCCTTTCTTCTGAAAGAATTCTTCGTGTCTAGCCTGGGGGCAGCCTGACTAGACCTATTTCATGTCTTTTGTGTCTAGCTTGGGGGCAGCCTGACTAGACCTCACCTTTCAAATAGTGCATCCCTTGAGTGGACCCCTCTCCTTTTGAAGGGTTCCCAAGGGACCCCTTTAAAAATTTTACGGTCTGCGTGATCGAATTCTTTTGACATGTTCTATCTGCGGGTAGACATGTCACCACTTTTTTTTTGACATGTTCTATTTGTGGGTAGACATGTCACTGCTTTTTTGACATGTTTTATCTGCGAGAAGACATGTCGTCACTTTTTGACATGTTCTATCTGCGAGTAGACATGTTGCCACTTTTTGATATGCTCTACCTGTGGGTAGACATGTCGCCACTTTTGACATGTTCTATCTGCGGGTAGACATGTCGCCACTTTTGACATGTTCTATCTACGAGTAGATATGTCGCCACTTTTGACACACTCTATCTACGGGTAGAAGTGTCACCGCTTTAGACACGCTCTATTTGCAAGTAGATGTGTCACCGCTTTTGACACACTCTATCTGCGGGTAGATGTGTCATCGCTTCCTACTCTGCGGAGTCTGCTTCCTTGGGGATTCCTCCATGTGAGAGATCTTGGGGGTTGCCTCCTTGCAGGTCCACGAGCCTGTAAGATGCTTTGTTGTTCCAACTTCATAGTTCCAAGTAGCTATGGAGTCCTTCGCTTCTCCTGCACCTTCAGGTATGTCAGACCGAGTACTGCTTCCTCGACAGTTTAGGCATACTTTTCTAACCCTACTCTCTTCTTGATCTACTTTACCGAGCACTCATTAGTATTCATCCTCGCTAAAGTGGGGGAAAAATGTATAAGAGAAAATTTGCACCCCATGTGCAATTCCCCTTTTTGCCTTTGTCCACCTTAGAAAAACCAAGTTCAGAGGCTTAATTCCACCTAAGCCTGTTGCTTGCAACACACTTACGTCCCTTATAGATTCCTACATCTGGAGCCTGCAGAGGCATTACACTTCCCATTGGGGGTCAATTTGTAACGCCCTCCTCGGTCGACCGACCTGAATATGGCCGTTTCTCTTCATCTCTTCTTCAAATTCATCCCTTCCATAGGCATTTCAACTTCTTATGATCTTCTACACATCTCTTCACCACTTTTTGACTTCATTCACAAGCTTTACAATCTCTCCACAAGCTCTAAGCAGCTTCTTCACCATCTCTTCAATCTCAAAAGACTTTACACTTCACAGCAACAACATCAACAAGTGTTCCACCACTTCAGTAAAGCAAGTGTGGAACAAAACACCATTGCAATAAAGGCTTGAGTTCCTCTCATTTTCTCCCCCATTAGCCTTGAGCGCTCTTGGTGGAGGTGGTAAGCTTTCACTCCTCTCCTCTATTACTTGGTTGGGTAGCATAACATTGTTTTGTAGTGCTTTAAGTGCTCTTTACTTCATTTCTAATTTTCTCTCTATCTATCTAGTTGTTTGTGGAGGTGGGAACACCAAAACGGGGTTTGACTGAGGCAGGCGCCTATATAGCCACCCAAAAATTTCTCTCTCCCTCTTGTGTGCAAGTATTGAAGATATTCATGAGCTGGAAGCTTCATCACTCGCATGATTGTAAGCACTTCCTTTCTCCTCCTTATCTTCTCTACCTTACTTTATTTCATTTCTATCACTTTTTGTTACTTCCCTATATTTTGTAAGTTCTTAACAATTAGATAGAAGCATTCACTTTGCTATTTTTTGAGATAAAATCGCTTCCTAGTCCCTGCAAGACACCAGCGTGCCTCTGGGATGCCAGCGCGCCGCACTGTCATCTACTTTCTGCGTTGACGTCCTGTGACCAAGAGCTCGTCAGTTTGTCCAGAAAATCTATGTGACCTGCTCTTTCAGATTCTGAAACTCTCACTATTGTTCTATTGAGGTAATATAGGGAAATTCGCCCCGTGAGGCTCTCTGAGTGAAGAGAACTCGTGAGTAGTGAATCCCCCTATATTACAATGTCTATACATCACAATAATTCTATACAAAAATAATATCATCGGTATAAAAATGGTATTTATACAAAATGGGCCCCTAGCCCTTGGGCATATGGCTCCTCGAGCCCTCTGGTCTTGGCTACGATGGAAATTTGGGTTGGAAAAAAGGGATGGATCGTAATCTATGTGACCATGAGACTAACAAACTTGCCTATAGTCCATGGATCTCTCCCCCGCAACTCTACAACCTCTAGCTATGCTCATGCCTCTTATTGTTGAGACTACCTCAGCTCCTCCTAAAGCTATTACAGTTGGGGATTTATAGCTAGCCTCACAGTTGTTGCCTACCCATTGAGGTCATCAACCTGACTCTAAAGGGTGTCACGTGCTCTCTCAGCACTCTATGCCCTCGTCATAGCCTGGTATCACTTGGTGAGTGCAGTCTGCAGCTCAGTTGCCTGCATATCTCTTTGCCCAATCATTGTAGCGACATCAACAGTCCTTTGTATGGTCTCTACATGTGCCTCCTCATACGTTGTCCTCACACATGCAACAAGCTCAAATAGGTGGGTGTGTTACCTCACTTAAGATGGCTTGTATGCCTCAAGGATGCTACCCTGGACAGGCATGGTTGGGGCCACCTTGAAGATGCACTGCCTAATGAAGGCAATCCACTCTTGTGTTTCCATTGCAACCATAGAGTAGTAGACGATGTCAGTACCATATGATATATAAATAAAACCATGTATATATATGAGATAAGGCTAAAATATGAAATACTAAAAGGAAACAATATAAATCACAGACATACCAAGATCTCTGACCTACTAGTGTGGGTCTAGAGGAGGTGTGATGCTAGGACCTACACCTATGCCTATCATTGTTGCTACTGCCAGGGGAGAGACATTGTCTATTTTCAATTCTACTAATGAGACTAGGATAACTGTGGGAGGTGATGAAAACCTCTGTTGTCACCTAGGCCTCTTTGTTGTCATTCCTACCACCTCTGCTCTCTTGTCATCATTGTCATTGCCTCGAACATCTTCTCCTTCTCCTCCTACTCCTTCCTACCCATGTGCACTAGCATCACCCCTAGGGGCATCTGCTAGGAAAATCGAGGCAAGACCATGAGTAACCCACCAAGTCTGGAACCCATGCGTGACCCCTACATCGTCAATGGGTAGCATCGGGGGTTAATCATCATTGTCTGACCCATTGTTGCTAACAACGATGTCTTCCATGGTTGGATGACAATGGTCGTCCGGTCCCACTATGCTCCATGTTGCTCATGTGTATGTTGGGGGGTTGGGGGAATGGTCTACAAAATCGTGAACTATTGGGTGACCCTGTGCCAATAGTAAGGCATAATAGCATACTTCATACGACCCATCAAGAAATGATCATGCTACATATGTCATAGTTGTCCCCTATCAAAGGCCCATCGCATACCCTGATATGATCACTACGCAACATTATCAGACCGTAGTGTATTAAACTGTAATCACCAAAGCTATAAATATACAAGCCTCTAATCACATACCAATGGGTATGTGTGGGCCATCGATGTACCAAGGGCTATCCCCTAAGGATACCTGATTGGCCAAGTGGAAGTGATATATACAAAATCCCAAACCTGCAAGAGTGTGCAGGCTGTGAGGCTTTCGTACTCATAATGTACATACCTGCCACAACTCGTGGTACAAGTGAGTGAGCATGTTGCAACCCCAAGCAAAAATGATTTGTTGCTCCTCCATCTCTTGAATGGTGTGGACGAGGGCCCTATGCAGGTGTGATCCTCACTCGTCCATGGTAACTCGAAGGGCGACTGTAACTACCATCACCCTCCTCAATAGTGGGACCACCTCTCGTCCATGCTTATACCATCGTATGTAGATGTGGTTGGTGAGATTGTTAGGGTCAGTGCACCCGAAGTAGTACTACTAGCCCTCTAACACCTCTTGGGGTGAGCGCATGCCATCATGAGCCACCCGTCGTTCACAGATGGGTAGGCCTATGATACAATGGACATCCTCTAAAGTAACTATCATCTCTCCTAACAACAAGTGGAAAGTAGAAGTGGTGACATCCAATGCCATTAACATCGAACCATGGTAGAGCATCTCAAGTAGTGTGTAGACCCACCATAGACCCGCCTGTTGGAGATGATTCTGGTCACCGAGATGCATAATGGCCTGATCCTAAAGCATCCTGAGTACGTGCTTGCCTTTTTGCTTGCACATCTTAGGCCAATCCTACAAAATGGAAACAAAGTGTATTTCAGATCCATCTACATCAAATAAATTATAACTTCTACATCATTTTTTTTCTAAGTGACCTTTGGGACAAAGGCACGCCCTACAAATGTCTACGCAATGTGCTAGTGCCCAAGGTTGCCACCATGAACACTGTCTAGATGCCAACAAAAATGGTAGATGACAACACGACTGAAGGTCGTTGATGCATAGTTAGGATAACAACATGTCGTCTAGATTCCTTCACGTTGTTGGGATGTGTGTACTGTGATAAAATTGAAAAACCTAGAAAAAAATTCCAAAAATGACAAGCATCGATTTGGACATACCTCATCGACCTGGTTACCCTGGGCTATCGCTCAGTGCAACTACTTGATCCTAGGCTCCTTGAACTCTCATTTACAAAACATTTTGTTGATTTTTCTCTCACAAAAGTCAACAAATCACTCACGGTGAATAGTGAAAATGACCCTTCTAGGGGCCCACCCAAGTATATATAGGCCCCCTAGGGCCCATTTTTCTTGGCAAGTGTGGTCCTTCCATTTTTTCTATTTTCACCCCACATAGCTAGGGCCAAAAATAGGAGAGGTTATATACTCACCTCTTCATCATATTTTTCCTCTGAATCACTAGATTTTTCTTGAGCATTCTTCTCACCATTGTAGCTTCTTCCAATTTTTGAGCTAATGCAAATTTGAGTTTTGCAGAACATAACTTCACATTTGATGTTGTGGTTTCTTGTTGAGATCAATTTTTTGGGGCATCGCTAATATCCACCTGCTCAACCTTTGTAGCCTCTATAGTATCCTTTTTGGCATGCAAATCTTAAAAAAAACAAATTTTTCAAATGATAATAAATGTCTTTTCAGCTACTTTAGTGCAGTTGATTTTTCCAAAAATCAGTTCATCAAAGTGGGGCAAATGTAATATCGTAAAATTGTACCCGGTGGCAATTCCACATTTGTGCATTTGCCCCTACATTTATAACACCTAGTTGTGTTTATGACAAGAGCCTTATGAGTCAAAATTTCACAATTCCACCCACATAAGGAGCAATGACGAAGCGACAATAGTTTGCCACCTCATTTCTTGCAAAGATGTGAGTTGGATGCCTGCATGACACGTAGATGTCTGCATGGCACGCTAGCATCCCCACACTTTTCAAGTTCAAATGAGGGAATCTTGGGAGTCTTTTCCTGTGACACATGTCATTGTGGTAGAATCTCGGGAGTAATGGTTGCTCCCACCCATGTAACCTCAAAAAACTCTCTTTTCACTCTCATTTGGCAAGTCATTCTCTCTTTCTCAACTCCAACTTGCTCTTCTCTTCTACATCACATTTCTATGGAGAAGCTCTATCGGATTGGTGTCATATCAACAACCAAAGCTCTCTTGCAAGGATTGAGTGTCACATTTATCAAACCAAGAGGGAGCCATTGATTGTTGGTATTACTCTCTTGCTCTCTTGTCTATTTTCTAGCATTTCTATTGTGTCTATATCTTGTGGGAAGGGTTCTCCTCCATGGTGGGGTTTATTCTTATCACCATTTTGTCTACTTTATTTGGTGACTATTATTCTCTCTATGTACCTGGCGGTCTATGGAGGTGAGAACACCAAAATGGGGGTTTGACTGTGGCAAGCCCCAAAATCACCCTGACATTTTTCTTCATCCTTGTGTGCAAGTTGTTTGTGAGGAGATTGTTGAAGGTTTCGTGAGGATATGACCTCTTGTAAGTTGAAATCTCTCTTTTATTATAAAGCATTCTTCTTGTTTTCTTTTCTGCACATTCTTACTTTTTGTTAACTTAGTAGATTAAAAAGACATCAGGTCTTGAATAGTTAGTAGATTCCTTGAGTTTTGCATGAAAGGTTTTATTATCTATCTATATGAGATGCCAGTGTATCCTTGAGACAATAGTGTGTCGCATTGTTGTCCCACTCATATGCAAATGTCCTTTGGCTGAGAGCTTCTCTTTTTCCTCAGAAATCTTTGCAATCTACTCATTCGGTCCCCGACGTTATCTGTCTGTAACCAATCTTGAAACTCTGCTTTTAATACATTTTTTGGAATCTCTTTCATCTTAATCTTTTTGGTTAATCTTGGGGTATTCTTGAGGTGACCGAGGGAAATGCATTCCCTAATGACTCTTCCTTGAGACACGGGAGTAGTGAATCCCCTCCTTCACAATTTTAGTTATGCATTTTATTGAGTAGTGTAGCACAAGTAAATACATACATTTCATTCACCTTCATCAAAAATATTTTCACTATAATAAATGAAAAGGAATTCACAAGGGCCTTGGGAAAATACTATATATGTAGTGGTTTAGAATTCAAAGGGTTGGCTTCTATTAGAATGGTTCATAGAATTGAGTCAAGGTTGATGGCATTGATCAACGAGGTCATTGACAAAAAAAAATACTTTAAAGACATTACGTGGTTCTATAGCTCGATTATGAATGCCATGGAACTTAGTGCCCCAAAAAAAATCTTCCCCTCTTTAAGAGAAATTCAACTTGGCCAAGGCATCCAAGGCCATCAATTTTTTTTGCAATGAAGGGTGGTACGAGTAAAAGGGAGGACAATTCTTATGGTTTAGATATCCTAAATATTTGTTCATGCTCTCAATACAAGTATGTTTGGTAATCTCTGGTTTTGGGTTTATAATAGTTAGAGTCTACTACTATCTATTATTGTAAACTAACTATCTATCTGGCCAATTTTGCCTCATAACCTCTAGTTCTAAAATAGGTTTTATTAGCAAATTTTTGGCACAAATACTCTACCACTAATTTCTAGTCAATCTCTACATAAGGGTTTTTTGTTATCAACATATATGGTATAAAATCACCACCATTTTGTAAATGATCTATCAATTCCTCCACCCACAATCAAGGTAGGAATCTCTATGTATTTCTTTCAATAATAGTAGAAAGGGAGAGGGCCCTTATCCCTCACTTGAATTATAAAAAAATTATACTTACTGATGATATATATACACTTTGAACGAGGAGACTTATTTTTATGCTTCTCATAATACTTCTATAATTATTAAATTTCTATATATCTCTTCACTTAAAATAAAACAATGTTTATTATATTTTTATTAAAGAAAATTAATATTAACTTATAAAAAATTTAGTTAAAATTTAAGCACATATTTCAAATTAAATTACACACTTTTTACAAATATTTAAATAAAATATATTTTTCTTACAATCATATAAACCTAATTACTAGTAAATATAATATATTACATTTCAATTTCACTTTTAAGTATATTAATTTCAAGTTGGGTTGGGGGGAATAGGGTATGCATGCTCTATAGTGTAAACAAAGGCACACTACATAATTGGTCTCGAAAGGAGCATTCCTTCACTTTCTAAGATAAAGTGTATTATTTCACCTAGAAAGGGGAATTATAGTGTAAAGCTTAATCATGGACCATTCCTTCCCATTTTAAGATAAAATAAGTGCATTTCTCTTATATAGAGGAATGAATTAACATGGGTGCTTTCTTCTCCTGGACGAATCCATTATGGTCCAACTTAGAATGATGGCAGGATGTGATTGAAGAGCATGTGGATAATAGAGTACTACTTTTCATCGATTGGCTACCACTCTGTCTGCCTTTATATGAGGAAGATGAAGATATAATGTCAGTAGTTGGATAAGATGGTGAGTAGACTTGCAAAAGACTTTCCTCCCACAATCATTCCATCTTTAATGGGTTGCAACTCATGACCAAATTCTCATTTCTTAAAGCAGGCCAATAGGTGGGGGAACCTTACCAACAGTTGAGTGCAGGCTCTGGTCCATTTACCAATAGATTTGACAGTGGGTAAAACATGAGTATGGTGTGTTTCACATTTATAAAAGTTTATCCTCCTGCACTTTTGCAGTGTTTCATGTTTTTCACAAGGTAAATAGTACATAGAAAGTAAATAGCTGGTACAATGTTGGTACATTGTTGTTCTTTGTATGGAGCCGTCTGGAAAGTAAACAGTTGGTGCATTGTTCTTTCATGGAGCCCTCTCACCATTATTAATTGTTTTAGCTTCTTCCATTTAAAGAGTTGGAACCAACAAATCATGGAAATATAAGAAGGCTTGAGAAGTCTTACATGATATCAGGATTCAGTAAGATTGTATGTGGGTTTGGCTAAGTGTAAAGCTTGAAAGCAGCAGATTGTGGTTTTGAGCTTTCTCTTTTCGCCAATCCAAAAATTGCAGCCAATTGATCTTTAACCAGAGCCACTGTTATTGACCAGATTTGTCAAGTTCAAACTGGTTTGTGACAGAAGAAAGTTGGTTAGATCTTGTTTTGCTCAAGTTCAGATTTTACTGATACAATTTCTTCTCTGTAAACAGTGACTGAAAAAAATGAGTTCTTGTGATTGCATTTTTATGTTGCTATAGTTTACAATCAGGTGATCTACTTGACTATATTTCTGATATTTGGACATAGGAGATGTTTGCTTCGAGATCTATTTTTTGAGAAGCTTCTAATTTAGTCAAGAATTTTGCTTCTAGTAGTAGTAAATTTCTTACAGTTTTTTTGAATTTTATGAAATATGTTGCAGAAATCAAGAAATCTAAGGCACTGGATGAAATCTGCAGACTTTCAAACTCTAAGTTTCTTCAGCTGAGGAGAATTTACCTTGTATGAGCTTAAGTTTTCCCTTGCAGGAATTTGGTTTGAATCTGGTTGCAGGCACAGGATGATTCTACTGGGATTATTGGCAGAGTTGTTGCAGAAGTATATAACTAGAGTTTTGGGTACTCAAATTACAGTCACTGAGTCTCATATCCCTATAATGCCCAGATTAATCGCATCAACAAGTTATCCAGTTCTCATAAGTTTCTAAGGCTTAATCCATTCACTGATTGTTGTGTTCATGGATAAAATTCAAAATCGCAAAATGTTGCTTAGATGTGGAGGATAGTGGAAACAAAAAGAGATTAATTGAGTTCAATTTGTTTCAATGATTTTACAGAACTGAATAATTGTTAATGAAATAGTGATTTTTCTGTAAATTATAAGGATACCCAGTGTTGCTGTGATGGATTCAAATACTATAAATTAAGCTCCATTGAAATAATCTTCTCAATTGAATTTTAAAGCGATTTGTCTTTGATATTTCTCCTGCCACACTGGAGGAGTAATGACCTTTTTCCAGTCATACCCACATTAAGGTAATTGAATATTTTATCCATTTTTTAACCTTTTCAATGAGAGAAAACTGATTTCGCAGTGCAGAAAGCTATATTGGTTTTTTTTTTTTTTTTAGCATTTTATACTATTCATTTTGTCGAAGTCGTCCCGTATGATCTCGGTCTCATATGGTATGATCTCAGTTTCATTTGGTATGATTTCAATGTCATTTTTTATGTTGTTAGGGTTTTGCACTTAATAAGACTTGATTTCTACGACTCATTCAACTTCATCAAAAGACTAAAGATCCATTGACAAAGCAATACATTTTATTTTTTAAATGAAATAAAGTTATATACTAGTGTAAAAGAAAATCAACATTTCTTATGGTTAATCTATCTTAATCTAACAAGATCTATAAGTTTAATTAATTTAGATCAATTTAATGGTAATAATTGAAAGGTATACTTTTTTAATTGAAGAAAAAAAAGGTGCTTAGCTTTATGATTGAAGAATATATGTAATTTGGAAAATATTAAAATTTGAACATTTTTTAATCTAGTATAGAATATCTTAGTATATTATTTATCATGCAATCAAAATATTATGTTTTCTCTATCTAGGGTCAAGTTCAAGGATTGGAATCAAGTTTGCAGACATGGATATGTCCTTCAATTGCAAACTTGATCTAGCAACTTGTAAAACTCTAATTTTATGTTCATCCTACCATCTTTGTTTCTTTTGTATTTTCTCATATCCAAAAACTGTCAATTTTAGAAATACCTTGGAATGGTTGTCGTTATGACGTAAGGGGACATGTTCTCCTAGGTCATCTTGCAAAAATACATGTATGATATCAAAAATAACTCTCTTCAAATACGCATATGCTCCTAGAATGCTCATGTAGATCTAGATTCCTTTTAGTGCATCAAATAAAGTGTGAATAATTCCTTAAAAGAGAGGATACTTGAGAATATGTAAGTGAATGCGTTGAATACTTTTAATTGCAAGGTAAATCACATAAATTTGTGGTTAGTTGTCCCTTAGAGGGAAAAGGATTGGCACAAGTTAGAGTTGGTCAATTTGAAAATGAAATATCAAGTATTAAGGTCCAAGGTTGACCTTGTGATTGTAGACTTGACCTATGACATAAAAGGGGTGGATCAAGATGGGGAACATGTACATGTATGGGTGTGCATGTATGGGTGTAATAAATATGTAGATAGGACAAATATAGTGGAATGTGTGAACATAGGGATGAAATAAAGGACATGTGTATAGGAATCTGTGTAATATATAGTTAGGTCCAGCATGGCGTAAGGGACCTACCTTTGTACAAAACTATGTTATTTGTCAATATGTCAATGTATCAAGATAATCTCCTCAAAATGAGCACAAAACTAAATGGGGAATGGCATGGGTATTACAAATTTCACCATTACAACTAGTAAATCACCATCTAAAAATGTTCCCCAAGTCCTTCCAACTTTCATGTAATATTGTAGATTTATGTGAAGCATAACAAGCCGTGTGATTTCCATGGTCTGACACCCATGATACATTTTTTTGTGCACTTGAATGTTGAAAACACTACCTAAGCTATTTAGGTATTGCATTTAGTTCATTTATGGCTAATTAATATATGTGTTTATCAAACATTCAATAGAACAAATTTAGGTTTGTTACTAGTTTTTTAATAAACTCATGGGTGCAATAATTTAAGAAATTGTAATGCCCAAAATACATGGATAAAACACAACCAACAATTTTGTATACATAAAAGACCTACATGATTGTAAAGCATCACACATTCAAATGGGTCATCACTGCCACCATTTGCAATGCCACATGAAACTAAATATGTGTGGAAAATATGTGCTAGCAACTCACATAAAAGAGAGAATATAATATATACAAGGATGCACCCCATGCATCATACCCTATATTGTTGAAGCTTATAAAATATGAATGACATCAACACACATTACACCTAAAGAAGGTGGATCCTCATGATGTCCACTCAACTAGATACTTTATACGAGAGCAATAGGAACATACACCCTCCAAGAAAGTAATCCAAGGTAAAGAATGCATTAAAATATTTAACATAATCAATTAAATAAAAATGAATTTAAACTACTTAATAAACATGATAGATTAATTAACATCATTTATTCATATGTTAACATTTCCTTTCATTTTTAATGCATAATCAAAAGTTAAATAAAATTATAAATTTATGCTAATCTTTTTAAAGTGCAATCATTCGATAAGAATAGGGATTAATATAGTAGTGAAAGAATTAAAATTTAATAATAGATTCGATAAAAAAGAATGATCTAACTATTTACTTCTTATAAAAGAAAACAACATATCTTTTATATAGCATGCACATAAGGATAAGGAAAATACATGGAATTTTCTTTCCATCAAAGGGAAAGTTTGAATTTTATTTTTTTTTAAAAATTAATATTTATAATTAATAAAATATAGTTATTATATCAAATATAAATTAATAATATTTCATAATTAAATCAAGTCATTTACATTTGATAATATAATTTATATATACTATCACGTATTTTAAATATAATAGAATTTATACACTTATTTTAAATGGTCTAATTATATATACTATCACTATGATATTATATATATAATAATTAATAAAATAAACTTATTAATCCCATAAATTTCATATAAATTAACTAGGAAAGTTTTAATATTAAATCAATATCATTAAAATATATGTGTGTAACATAACATTAAATTATAACTCAAACATCATGGCTTGGTAAGGGGCTTAGATGTGACAATGATACCATGGAGTTGATATATGGCATGAGTGACAACAAGAGGGGTGTTGAAGGGTGGCATAATTTAATGTTGAGGTAAGATTTACAATAAGATAGGATCATTTTTAATTCTACTCCCACATGTTGAAGGTTGAGCATTGTTGAGTTTTGTGCTAGTGTGAGGATGATATATGATGTCTAGAGTCAAAAGAAGGAAGGAATGCATGGCCAAGGAAGAAATTATTACAAATTTCATTGAATATTTGGAGAGAGAGACTGCTATTCCTAATCATTGACGATGGCCAACATGTATTTGGGACCTAGTGAAGGAGGTGTATGGCACTCATTTGGTTAATATTAGGGAGGCAATGTTGAAACTTCTCTTAGAACCAAACTAGTCAGTTGGGGGTGCAATGTATTTGACATTGCTTAATCTATTAGTAGTGTTGTAATTATCTTAACAACTACTAGTATGATTCTACTACATGAGGACATCGCTAGTGTGGAGGAGCAAACAAAGGGTTTCTATAGATTCCAATTGAACCACTTTCATGGCCTTAACAAATTTTATCAAGTACATAAAACCATGACAAATTTTATGGATAAATTTAAG
Organism: Sequoia sempervirens; assembly: GCA_007258455.2. NCBI lineage: Eukaryota > Viridiplantae > Streptophyta > Pinopsida > Cupressales > Cupressaceae > Sequoia > Sequoia sempervirens. Next base: position 67,944 of record VDFB02083028.1, read on the forward strand.
GGAAATTTTTTTATGATGCTTATTTCAATGTTCCTTGTGAGAATTTTGATGAAGATATTGAATAAATCTCATTTTCTATCAAGGATAATAAATGTAATAAATATAGAAATGGTTCTAGGTTGATGGGGGCTTGTATAATTTCCCTCTCCTTGTGTCTTATACTCTACTCTTTATGACTTCAAAGGGAGAGACATATTATTTTCTCTCCATTCTTAAGACACATTATAGTATGGTCCATTTTGGTGCAAAGGTATTTTCAAGGTCTTTGGTCTTTTTTTGGTTACAATGATCAATTGAAGACATATAGTGTATAAAATTAGTAATTATATTATCTTTTTGTTGTGTTTGACTGGGGTGGGAAAGGATTTTATATTTATTGGGCTTCTCCTAGATTGGGTGCCAATGAGTTTTTGGTGATTTTTAAGAAATATTGATCTATTATGGAATGGATTAGATGAACCAATGGTTGCTAGAATTTGAGTTTTGAAGCTCATTTTTATAGATCTTGGGAGCCTATACCAAGTCAGTTTAGAAAAAACTCAAACATCATACTATGTTTGAATAATAAGTTATTGTACTGGTTAAATTTTCATATCCATGTCATTTCCCATTTAGTTTTGTGACTGTTTTAATAAAATATTTTTTTACATATACATTTCAATGATGGTGCTATATTTCGTGAAGTTGGACTCCTTCCCTTGGCCTTATGCTAATCCATATAGATATATATCCCCATACACGTAGCCACCACATTGCTCTTATATGCACATACTATAATACATTTTCCTTAATTACACATTTATTCATACACCTAGCCTAATATAGCCATTAGCTACCTAGATAAATAAACATTTTATTGCCCAAGGTCATTTTCATGATTTTAGGGTTGACCCTATGCTTGCAAACTTGACCTCATCCTTTCCAAGGTTTAAATTTTAAAATTGGTTGACTACCCTCTTATTTTCCCATACTATGCTAACTTAATATGTGTTTTGCTAGATTTTATTTTGTTTGCTAGTATTAAAGGTATTGAATGCATTTGTTCTAACAATGTCTAGAATGCAAGTTTTTTTTTTCTTCTAGAGCATTAAAGGAGTAATCATTACTGACAATTTTTATTTTGTACTTTAAAATGAGTAAGAAATATATTGGTGTAAAAAGTGTCTTTAGTTCTCCAATTACTTTTTGAATCCTATTCACACCTAGTTTGATAAGTTTGAAAAGTGTCTTTAGTTGTTTATGATTCATATTCACACCCATTTGGTTAATCTTACTTAAAAGCTTTAACTTTTTTGCCTCAAGCTATGTGCATATGACACATGTTTACACATTTCAGGTAGTCACTTACCTCAAATACCTTCTTTCTTCTCCCTTTCTTTTACATATAATATTTTATATGTATATTTTGATGATTATATGAATATTGACATTATAAAGTTCTTATTCTACTCGTCTCTTTGTGGAAGGTTATTTGATTTTTCAAGGATTCTCAACTCCTGTGAATCTCTTGGTGATTCCAACATATCAAGGCTATAAATTTACAAGTACCTTCTCTTATTTGGAGTATTTTTGTCAAGCATTTTCATATGGTGTATTATAAAAAAAAATGACCTCATCATTAAGTATAGAAGGCCTAAAAACTTATGAGTCAACTATTACTCAAAAAGGCTTGTATAATGAAATAACTTGCACAAAAGAGGAAAATAATATGGAATACTATGCAAATACTTGATGATAAATAAGGATAACAAGCCACTTGGAAGGAGAAAACCCCCAAATATCTCCAATGAGACCAAAATTCACAATTTATGATCAAATAAGACTCACTACCTCCTATATATACCCTACTTATGCCTAGGATATCACTCAAATCAACTTAGATAACAATATATAAGCCCTAGACCAACCTAAATAACTAAATACGAATATAATAATGATAATATAAATTAATTGAAAGTTAAGGTAGTCACAAGTTGACTACTCATAACCCTATGCATACTCTAATGTTAAGGAAGTAGCATGCCCCTCCTCTTCAAAGAATAATTTTCCTCAATGCTAATCAAGTGTGGATGCTTCTAAATGAATGCATCATCCTCCCATGTTGCATATTCAACTGCTAAATTCTTCCACTGGATGAGATACTTAGTGAGTGTTCTAGTCCTCAACTTCTTTGTGTGTGTCTAAAGAATGAACTCTGGTTTCAATATGATTCTTCCTTCTTCATCAATCTCTAGTAATACTTTCAATGTAGGGATATTATGCTCAATAACTTTATTCAAACAAAAAACATGAAAAACTAGATGTGTCTTTGTTGTTGGAGACAACCCAATCTTGTAGGTGACACTACCTATCTTTTCCATGATTTAGTATGGGCCATAATGTTTTGGGGAGAAATTTTTATTCCTTTTATGTTGCTTCAGTGACATTTTATTATAAGGTTGGAATCTCAAGAAAACCCAGTCCCCAACTTCAAAAATCCTTTCACTACAATGTTGTCATCTTATTGTTTCATTGGATTTTTTGTCATGATCAGATTCTCCTTGAGTCTTGAAAGTACCTATTGTTGATGATGCACATGGTCCTCCACAACTTGAACTCTTGGTGACACCCTCAATGATGATGGGATGGATGGAGGATGATATCCATATAGTGCCATAAATGGAGACATTTTTTATGAACTATAGAAGGAAGTGTTATGCCACCATTCCACTAGTGTTAGTCAATCTACCCATTGAGACTGCTTATCTAAAGTGAAGGAATATAGATATCCTTCCAAAAACTTATTAACAACCTTAATTTTTCCATTTGATTGAGGATGGTATGAAAATTTATGTGTCGTTTGAGTATCCAAACATGACAATAAATATTTCAAAAAGTTACTAGCAAAGATATGATCATGGTTGTTGACAATAACCTTAGGTGTACAATTTAGGTTTTGTTTATTCTCCCAAAAAAATATCGTTGTACTTGTAAGAGGATGTGATAATGTAATGAAATGGGAATATTTGGTGAGGAAATCCACCACTACCATGATGAAATTCTTATCTGTACATCTTGGAATCCCTTTGATGGTCCACAAAGACCTCTTCCCAACACTATCTAGGAATAACTAAGGGTTGTGAGAGATGAGGTGTCTTAATTATCTTCCCTTTATTTCTTTGGCAAACCAAATATTCATCCATAAGAAATTTTAACATCCCCTTTAAGCCCTTCCCAAAACAGATATTTCTTGATTCAATTATATGTCTTCAAAAATCCTAAATGACCACAAATTGGAGACTTTTGAAGCTCTATAAGAATATTTTGTTTGAGATTGGAATTCTTGCATATGTATAATTTCTCTATACAACACAAATCATCTCCCTTCCAATAACACTTATCAAAACTATTGGGATCACTCTGTTAATTTTGAATAAGATTACATGTAGAAACATCATTATGCCACTCTACTTTGGCTTCTGCTACCCAATTTTATTATAATATTGAAATGGCACACAATAAAATTTCATACTTCTTGTCCTTCCTAGATAGTGCATTTACCACAATATTTTCCTTCCCTTTCTTATATACAATCTCAAAGTCATACCCCAAAATATTAATAGTAACCCATTTTTGTTACTCTTCAGAAGATAATCTTTGTTCCAAAAAATATTTTAGGCTATCATGATCTTGTAGGAGTTAATGGTGACTCCTCAACACCATCAGGAATAATTGATAGACCAAAATATCTTCCAAATGAGAGAAAATGGCAAGAATACTTGCTTCAACAATGCAACATTGAATATTGGTTGAATATGCAAACATACATGAGATGCCTTGCTTATAAAGGCAAGGTGAGAGATAGGATTAGATAATATTGTGACAAGTGTCTTAATCCTATAACATGATAAAAATAACAACCTATCTACCTAAGAATCAAGCATTACAAGCTAGATAAGGTAAGCTCTAGAAAATCCATCTAAGACTTCCAGAAAGAATCTTATGCCCGAAGTAAACTTAACATGTGAATATTTCCCCAAATTATCTAGTGAGTAAATTAGCTAGGTACAAGACATTTATTCACATGAAACCCCCCCCTTAAGTGCAACTTAGGTAGAATATTATTATGCAAAAATACTATGAAGATGGGTCCTAACTATGAGGCCATGTTAGGTACCCATTTACAATGCAAATGTAAATGCAATCTCTCGCAAATGGAGAAAAGGAGAAAACCCGATGGGACAAAACACCTCTCCAAAAGAGAGAAAAGAAACAAACAAGATGATGTATGGAGGACTCAATGATACCCCTCAAGGACAACATCCATCATGTATATACAATCAATGATGACCCCCCATAAGAGGGAAAAAGAGAGAGAAGATATCCCCCCACAATGAAAGAGCTCCAAAGCCGATGAAGAATTCCTAAAAACAAAAGATGATCCAATGCTTGCAATCAACACATCTTCTCTTATGAAGAAACAAATCCATAGGTTGATGAAGAAGCCACTCCATGTCCAATTGAAAGGAGGAAGGATGAAGTTTCAAAATGTATGCCTCTAAAAACTGAGTAGGAGTCTCCAAGCTTGAATAAGCCAAGAAACATGAAAAATCAAGTGAATGAGGAGAGTCATGAATGTTAATCTCCAAATACAAAGAAGATGGGGATAATAGTTGTGCTAAAACTATCATCAAAGAGGAGAGAAACCCCCTCAAGTGTGTCCTCCAAATCTGTAGTATGAGGCTCCACAAACAAGTTAGACATCCCTATCAAATACTCATCCCACAAAGCAAGATTTGAAAAACTATTATCATCCTATTGAATAGAAGCATTGAAATATGGAGAAGCATGAGTTGGAGGAGTAGGAAGCTCAGCAAGTTGGTCTCTAGAATGCCAAGGTTTATATGACCAAACTTCTCCTCACAAACATGATTCACACTTGAATGAGGGTGATATGTACTCAAAGGAACATTATCTTCTTCTAAAGAAAAATGAGAAAAGGAATATAAATGAGATGAATGATCAACCATCCTGATAGCAACAATATCCCTAGTCTCCAAGTCCCTTATGTACACTCTATCAAGAGTGAACTCAACTATTTTACCTTGACCACTATGGGTAATTTCATAAAAAAAAAAATTAGAGGACAAAGAAGGAACACAAAGTACATCATTAAAAGTGCCCTCTCCCATGTCAATAGAATCCTTCCCACTTACCTTCATATATGTATTGTTACCCATCAAAAAATGAGGTGAATTACAAGGCTCAAAAGAAGAGAAAAATCCCATAGATGATGTCATATGATGAGATGCCCTTGAATCAAGAAGCCATCTATTATATTTAGGACTTGTAGAATCTAAGAGTGCTTATCCTTTCATTTTGTTCAAACTAGTTGTATATCATATATTATCTTATTGTGAAGATGAAGGAGCTATCAATTAAGATGTTGAAGAAGAAGAATACTTTGATGAGGGAAGTTGTATGTTATTCTTTTGAAGAAGGTGTGAGATTTCATCAATCTTCTTATTATAAAATCTATGCTCATCATGTCCTAACCTTTTGAAATATGCACCTTTGAACTTCTTATTTTTAGATGAATCCTCTTTAGAAGGGGGAGTGGACTCAAGAGTGCTATGTGAAGGTGAATTTTTACCTTGCTCATTTGACTTGGGGTACTTATTCTTCTTCTTACCCTTGCTACTTGAAGCATTTGAATCTTTTACAAGAAGACTGTGAGTTTGGAAAGACTTCAATGTGCCCATGTGTACCAACTTTGCTTGTTCCCTTTTGAATTGAGTTGCAAATTCTTCAAGAGAAGGATTTTTTTATGCATTTCCAAGGCAATCCATTGTAGCATAAAATTTAGAAACAAACATTGAATAATCAATACCAAGCTTAGAAAGAATAGAAAGAATCAATTGTTCATCATCTTTAGTGATCCCACAATTAGATAATTGCGGTATAAGAGAATTGAGCTTAGAGAAGAAGTCTTGGATATTGTCAAAATCTAAAGGATTAAGACCCATTAGTTCATTCTCCAATTTAAATTCCCTCATTTTATTAGGCTTACCAAAGAGACCCTCTAAAGTAGTCCAAATTAGATTAGGATGAGTGCAATATGTAACATGATATCTAAGATTTGGAGAAATGTACAAAAGAAGGTGCCAAGTGCTTCATCCCTTCTATCAAACCATTTTCTTCTTTCTGCAGCCCCTGTGGGTTTTGGATCTGTGCCAAATGTGATTCTATGTGACTTCAATTTCAACAATAACATCTCCATTTGTGATTTCCATTCATAATAGTTATATGGAGTTAGAGGAATCACTTTTGACAAATCCATGATGAAATCAGAAATTACAAGAGAGGAACAACAATTAACCCTCACAAGACAAGAAATTAACCCTTTGTCCCAAACAAATTGATACCTTTTTTATGTAAATTTATAACAATGTATCCAAAAGTACCAAATCAGCTTCAAATTGAAATTCTAGGAATAAATCTACAAAAATTACATGTATAGAACTGTAGTGCTCTCGAATACCTTCTTGGCGTTGCAAGAATCAGGAAAATTGGAGTCTAGAGCAAAAAAAATATGAGCTTGGAAGCTAGAAAGAAATATCTAACTTCAACCCTAAAAAATGGTACAAAAATACAAAATCTCTACAAAACACCTACACCACTGAAAAATTGGGATCACCAGATTTTTGGCAATATTTTATTTGAAATTTTTTGCCTCTGTATGTGAAAGTTATGGCAAAATGAAAAAAAGCCCTATTTTAGGGCCTAAAGGGACAGATCTAACTAACCAGGCACAAAAATTAGGCTTTGTGGGCTATATTTTGATCGCCCATATGATCGAGGGTAAAATAGTTTGAAAAATAAAAAACCTACCGTTGAAATGGGTGGTAAGTAAGCCAAGCCTTCGCAGTGGCAGTAGCGCGCCACTCCCATATGCAGTGGGCTTTAGCCCCTCCCTCCAGAGGACCATGGACTTACCTAAAGCGTGTCCAGGGGTTGGAAAAATCAAACCATCAACCATAGAAATTTGAAACAAAATATTTAATAAATAAAACTCTAACCACCGATAATCTCTACATGTCGGTACTATTAGAGGTCGTATTGCAAAGAATATTCTCTATGGAGTACACCCAAAAATGCACCTAGATTTTTAAATTAAAAATATATGCCCAAAATATTTAAATATATGCCCAATAGCAATAAAAATGCAGAAATTTTATTTTTATTTTTTTTCAAAATAGGAAATTTGTACCGCTTGGGGGGTCGTACGGTCTGCTTGGGCAAAAAAAAATCCTCAAAAACAACTTTTTCGAATATAGTCAAATTTTATATCAAAATTCGTCTCTCGGGTCTCCTGATCACAATGGCGAGGTCAATTTGGGCTCAAAGTGCACCAAATTTTCAGCTACCTCCAGATCTTTCAACTAAAACCCTCAAATTGAAAACCTCATAGATCATCCAAAACCTAACCAAATTTGACGAAACGAAAGGAAAACCTAACTTTCTTTGACACCTTGGATTCAACGGTGAGGTCTTTGAAACCCTAACATGTACCTAGAAAAATCTTCAAGCCAACATGAAACCCTTAGATTTGGGAAGGAATCTACAACATTGGAGCTCTAATACCTGTTGGCAAAACAAGGATAGACAACTGAGAGGGGGGGTGAATCAGTTGTCACAAAATGTTTAAACTCATTCGACTTATTAACCTTAATCTTAGATATGATAATTAACCATGAAAGCATGAATCAATAACACATCAAAAACACACATAACACCAAGATTTTTACGTGGAAACCCTGTTGGGGGAAAAACCATGGTGGAGGTTAGTCCACAAGATTATACCCTGTTAAAAGTATAATGAAGAATAATGGGAATGCACATGCATTCAAGCACACTGCCTAGAGCTCACTGCTCAAATACAAGAGGGTTCACTACCCAAAGAAGACACACTGTCTTACAATAATTCAAATTAGATCTGCATGGTATGAACTGAGAAAATAGCTTCTACAAAAGCCTGATTACAGTTTTGGTTAAGCACAGAAACACTCCTTCACACTTCGCTCAAACTTCTTCACACTCTGCTCTGCAATCAAATGATTAGATCGCTATTCGCACACTTGCTCTTTTTTCTGGATCTTCTCTTTTTTGTAACTTCACACAAATAGTCACTCTTATATATCTACAACATGGAATTACATCAACAACTTCGTCAACCAAAATATAAAACATATACATAATGTCGGCCCAAATTTACAAGTAAATTTTCAATGTGAATCAAACATCATCAGCCACAACATAATGAAGACCTAAAACAATATCCTCAAGTGTGCCAAACATTCAAATTTTAATCTCCAAGGATCCACAACACGTTACAACCACCATGTCGACTAAGAACATAAAAATCCAAACAACAAAGATAGAGCATGTTCTAGAAACATCCAAAAGCATCAAGACTCATCAGAGAAGCATCCGCAACAACTGAAATTACTAGAATCACATCAACTTCAATCAGGAACACTAATTGAAGCCACAAAAAAACTATCAAAACATAATTGTTCATAACACGATTAAATCTTCACGTGGACCTCTGAAACTTTCAATGGATAAACTAGATATACTCAGCAATAAACCCTTTAGTCCACAATGACTGACCAACAACATACTAAGCAAGACACCTTCATGACCTTCACTATTCCACTATCAACTTGCAGCTCTTCTTTTAACAATTTTCTCAATATCCTCGACATATACAACCTATAATACATCAATGCTAATAGTGTTGACATCAATGACAACCACATATCAACAACACAACCACAACATCCAACAATCTCCCCCTTTGGCATTGATGGTAAAACATGATGTGAAAAACACCATCAATGCAAATAACTTTTGAAACTTACTCCCCCTTAGGATTTGACTCATAATCTTTCTTCCCACAAGGCTCTTCTTTCTAGATAATTCACAATTTTTCACATGACTCTTCTCCCCCTTTGATATCAATGGAAAAGATAAGTGTTATCTTTCTACATACAAGCTCTAAACCACATATTTGTACATCTGACTACTCCCCCTGAGTAGCAGCCACAGAAACATCAATTTGGATCAGAATATATCTATGAAGCACATGGATTGATGCAAGTAAATGCATCTCTAGTTCTTATCAGAAGGGGTAATCACCCCTAACATCCCTCTGAGATACTCAAAAGTATCCTTTTGCAATGGCTTGGTGAAAATGTCTACAATATGTTCTTTGGTAGGCACATACTCCAGCCTGACTTCTTTCTCACTCACTTTCTCCCTCAGGAAGTGAAACTTGATTGATATATGCTTGGTCTTAGAGTGTAGCACCGGATTCTTCAATATGTTTATTGCACTTGAGTTGTCACAGTATATGGAAATAGGCTCAGCATATGCTACTCTGATATATTTCAGCATCTATTTCATCCACAATACTTGAGTACAATTATTTGCAATAGAAATATACTCTACCTCAACAGTAGATAGGGATATGGAGTTCTGATTTTTACTCAACCAAGACACCAACTTCTTCCCTAGGAAGAAGGAACCACCACTAGTGTTTTTCCTATCATCTACATCTCCTTCCCAATCCACATCGATATGGGCACTCAAGGTAAGATCATCATCTTTAGGATACCAAAGCCCAAAATCAACTGTTCCTTTCGGGTATCTGAAAATTCTCTTTACACCAGTCACATGAGATTCTTTCAGATCAGCTTGATATCTAGCAACCATACACACAACATTCATGATGTCTGGTCTGGTCTGAGTTAAGTAGAGAAATCCACCAATCATTGATTTGTATCTTGTTTGATTTTCCTTAGTAGAATCATCATTTTGTGTTAACTTGCATCTGGTTACCATGGGTGTACCAACATGATTTGAGTCTTCCATGCCAAACTTCTTTAGCAACTCTCTCACATATTTGGACTGAGATATGAAAATCCCATTGTCTAATTGAGTGACTTGTAATCCCAAAAAGAACTTCATCTCTCCAATCATACTCATTTCAAATTCACTTTTCATTTCATCAGAAAACTTCATACATAGATCATTATCATCTCCAAAAATAATGTCATCAACAAAGACTTCAATAATCAACTCTTTATCATGATCCAACTTAAAATACAAGTTGTTGTCAATAGTACCTTTATTGAATCCAAGCTTTAGTAAGTATTTATCCAGTCTAGCATATCATTCAGTTGAAATCCATCCGATTGTTCAACATATACCTCTTCTTCTAACTCACCATTCAGAAAGGTTGAATTCACATCCATTTGATAGACTTTATAGTTCTTATATGTAGCATAAGCAAGAAATAATCTTACAGCTTCAATTCTGGCAACAAGGGCAAAGGTTTCTTCAAAATCAATACCGTCCATTTGTGAATACCCTTTACATACCAGTCTTGCTTTATTTTGAACCACTTCTCCTTGTTCATTCAGCTTATTCTGAAAGACCCATTTAGTACCAATCACATTTTTATCGTTAGGTCTGGGAACAAGAATCCATGTATCATTCTTTTCAATCTACATTAGTTCTTCCTTCATAGCTTCCATCCAATGTTTATCATTAGAAGCTTCATTGACATTGTTAGGCTCAGTCTTGGAAATTAGACAATACTCTTCTACAATCCTTCTTCTAGTCTACACACCTTTATTCTTATCTCCTATAATTTGATCTTCAGAATGATTTAGCTTTACATACCTCAGAATTTTAGGATTCTCTCACACTTTTGGTTCTTTTGTTCTTTCTTCTACACTTCCACTTATCTCTCCTTCCTGATTTTCTTGATTTACTGGAATAATATGAACTTGATTTTGTGTCTGAGCATTCTTCCCTTTATCTCTACTATCTTGTTGGTCATTTGAATCATATCCACAGTATCTGGATGATCTAGCAGATCCCTCATCAACTCTGACATTTGCACTTTCAACCATTTTTCTCAATCTTCTATTATAGCGTCGGTAAGCCTTGATTTTAGTAGAGTAACGTAGAAAGATTCCTTCATCGCTCCTTGCATCAAAATTTCCTATGTCCTCATCTCTCTTAATATAACACTTGCTTCCAAAGATCTTGAAATATTTAACAATAGGCTTATAACCAAACCATAGCTCAAAATGAGTCTTACTGGAAATACCATTGACATTTACTAGGTTTAGAGTGTACACAACAGTGTTTACAGCTTCTCTCCAATAGATGTGAGGCACATTTCCTTCCAACATCATTGTTCTGGCAGCATCCAAAATTGTTTTGTTCTTTCTCTCTACAACTCCATTTTGTTGAGGGGTTCGGGGAGAAGAGAACTGTCTTTTGTTTCCATGCTCTTCACAAAAAGAATTGAACTCCCGGGAGGTGAACTCACCACCTCTGTCTAACCTTAGACATTTGATCTTCAGACCTATCTCATTCTCTACCATAGCTTTGAAACTTTTGAACTTCTCTAATGCTTCACATTTTTCTCTTAAGAAAGCAACCCATATCATCCTAGAGTAATCATCAATAAGCAACATAAAGTACCTTTCTCCTTGTAGACTTCTAATTATGGAGGAACCACACAGATCAATATGCACCAACTCTAGTATTCCATTAGAATGATTTTGTTTTCTCTGAAAAGAAACTCTAGTCTATTTTCCCATCTGACATTCCTTGCATATTGTGTTAGTAGGCTTCACTAGCTTAGGTAGATCTCTTACTGCTTGAGTGGAGCTTACCTTGACAATGTTATCAAAATTCACATGACACAACCTCCTATGCCATAAACAACTTTCATCTACTTGACCAATTAAACAATTTTCATTAGCAGCACTCAGGTGAAAAATATTACCTCTTGTCTTTGTACCTGGAGCAATTACCTTTCCATAGTTTCCAAGTATCCTGCATCTTCCATTATTGAACTGAAGATTGTAACACTTTTCCACCATCCGTCCAACACTCAACAAGTTATGCTTTAACCCTTCAACATAAAGGACATCATCAGTGTTATGTTTACCACCAAGACAAATAGATCCTCTACCATGAATCACACCAACATTGTTATCTCTGAATCTTACAACCCCACCATCATATTTCTCTAGACTTACAAATTTGCTTTTTTCACTAGTCATATGATGTGAGTATCCGCTATCAATAACCCACTCATCCTTTTCTTCAATTCAGGTTGCAAGAGATTTCTCAACTTTAGCAGATTCAGTAGCCACCAAACCATTTTCCTTGATAGCAATGAAAACCCATTCATCTTCATTTCCATTTTCTTTATCAGATTCTTCATCAATCACACCTTCTTCAACATAATAGCATTTCTTTTGAAATCTAGGTTTGTTAGGCTTAGACCTAGGAACTCTTTCAGGACACCTTGAAGCAAAATGACCTATTTTACAGCAAGAGAAACATTTAATAGGCAACTTTCCTTTATACTTACCTTGTCCTTTGCCTTCTTTCTTCACAATCAGTGCTTCTAGCTCTTCTACCTCTCTTTCTTCAGCTTCAAGTTGTTTCATCTCATCCTCATACTTAAATGTCTTTCTAGAACTCTCTCCTAGATCATATCTTTGCTTGTTTCTTCCGGATATAGAGGCCTTAAATGCAGATTCATTCTTGGGGGAAGAATCACCAAATTCACTCAACTCAAAGGCAACAAGTTTATCAATCAGCATATCTCTTATCACATTTGTTACTATTCTGAGCTCTTCAATAGCATGAGCCTTTGATTTGTAGGAGGGAGGCAATGATCTTAGCACTTTAGCTACAATTTCTTGTTCATCCAAGGTACCACCAACACATCTAATACCCATCACAAGTTCATTTACTCTTTGCATAAAAGAAGAAATATTTTCATCTTCACCCATCTTCAAAGTTTCATACTTTCCTTTCAAACTTTGTAGCTTAGCGACCTTCACAAGTGCATCTCCTTCATACAAATTCTCCAGCTTCTTCTAGATCTCATGAGTTGTCTTTAGATCCATCACATTTGTCATTTATGAATCCATCAGAGCACTCAAAAAAGATTCAATAGCCCTGATGTTAGTCTCAGCCTCTTTAATCTCATTAGGAGTGGAAGGACCATTCTGAGGAATAACATATCTGTTCTTTGTAATCTTCCAGAAGGGTTCACCAATACACCTCAAATGACACTCCATTTTGGCTTTCCATAGAGAGCAGTTTGTTCCATTGAATCTAGGACTGTCCTTCTTGTATGATGTCATCTCGGATCACCTCAAGCTTTTAAAATTCTTCAGAGGAACTTGCTTTGATACCAATTGTTGGAAAAACAAGGACAAACAACTGAGAGGGGGGGTGAATCAGTTGTCACAAAATGTTTAAACTCATTTGACTTATTAACCTTAATCTTAGATCTAATAATTAACCATGAAAGCATGAATCAACAACACTTCAGAAACACACATAACACCAAGATTTTTATGTGGAAACCCTATTGGGGGAAAAACCACGGTGGAGGTTAGTCCACAAGATTATACCCTATTAAAAGTATAATGAAGAATAATGGGAATGCACATGCATTCAAGCACACTACCTAGATCTCACTGCTCAAATACAAGAGGGCTCACTACCCAAAGAAGACACACTATCTTACAGCAATTCGGATTAGATCCGCATGGTATGAACTAAGAAAATAGCTTCGACAAAAGCCTGATTACAGTTATGGTTAAGCACATAAACACTCCTTCACACTTCGCTCAAACTTCTTCACACTCTGCTCTGCAATCGAATGATTAGATCACTATTCGCACACTTTCTCTTTTTCTAGCTCTTCTCTCTTTTGTAACTTTGCACAAACAATTGCTCTTATATATCTGCAACATGGAATTACATCAACAACTTCGTTGACCAAAATATAAAACATATACACAATGTCGGCCCAAATTTACAAGTAAATTTTCAATGCGAATCAAACACTGTCAGCCACAACATAATGAAGACCTAAAACAATATCCTCGAGCATGCCAAACATTCGAATTTTAATCTCCAATGATCCACAACATGTTACAACCACCATGTTGTCCAGGAACATAAAAATCCGAACACACAAGAGAAAAATCACTGATCACGAGCACATGGATCAGCGCAAATGTGCAACAAAGATAGAGCATGTTCTCGAAACATCCACAAGCATCAATAATCATCAGAGAAGCATCTGTAGCAACTGAAATTACTAGAATCACGTCAACTTCAATTAGGAACACTAATTGAAGCCACAGAAAAACTATCAGAACACAACTGTTCATAACACGATTAAATCTTCACGTGGACCTCTAAAATTTTTGGTGGATAAACTAGATATACTCAGCAATAAACCCTTTAGTCCAAAATTACTAGCCATTAATGTACTGAGCAAGACACCTTCATGACCTTCATTGTTCTACTGTCAACCTACATCTCTTCTTTTAACAATTTTCTCAATATCCTCGACATATACAGCCTATAATACATCAGTGCTAATAGTGTTGACATCAATGACAACCACATATCAGCAACACAACCACAACATCCAACAATACCATGTAGGAGCTAATGGTGACTCCTCAACTCCCCTAGGAATAGTTGCTAGACCAAAATATCTTCCATAATAGAGAAAATGGCAAGAATACTTGCTTCAACAATGCAAGATTAAACATTGGTTGAATATGGAAATGTACATGAGATACGTTTCTTATAAAGGAAAGGTGAGAGGTAGGATTAGACAAGATTATGACAAGTGTCTTAATCCTATAACATGAGACAACTAACAACCTAACTACCTAGGAATCAAGCATTACAAGCTAGATAAGATAAGTTCTAGAAAAGACAACCAAGGCTTCAAGAAATAATATTATATCCTAAGTAAACTTAACATGTGAATATATCCCCTAATTCCCTAGTGAGTAGATTAGCTAGGTACAAGGCATTTATTCACACCAACAGATCTGTCTTAACTTTGAAGTGTCTACGCATTAGACAATGCCTCCATTATTTTATTGTGTGAAGAAAAGCTAGGATTTCCTTCTCATAAATAGGTTTAAATTAATTCTTAGCATTTAATTGATGTCTCTGAAAATCAATGGTTCAACCCTCCCACATGAGAATTTTCCCTATACCATTTTCTAAAGCATCACATTCCATAATAAAATCCTTGGTGAAGTCTACAGTAGCAATCACTGGACTAGTACACATAGCCTCCTTCAATCTCTAAAATAATAAGTTAGCTAAGTCATGCCATAGAAAATTATTGCACACCCAATGAAAAATATGAATACACCCAATATAATAATTGAAGAAACTAAATTAAAATGCATACACAATCATACACCCTATAACAAACTATTTTTCACATTGCAATCATGGTTCAATTTAACATGATACATAATTCAATTACATTCCATTTTTTTTTTATCATAACTCATACTGATTTCTAACACAAAATACATAGATAAAATTCACTACTTCTAATCAATTTGGTAACTAATAATTCATAGCATAATTGAATTTCTACTAAAAAAATTAAATAATCAATTACATAACATACAATCATCGCATGAAAATCAAGATACATACTTAACCATCACAAATGTGATCCTCATCATATTTGTACATAAAAATTAAACTACTCTACACATGCAATCCACATCTAACATAGCCTAGTAACATGACAATATGTTCATAATTATAATAATGAGTAATACTCATAGAGTGCCAAAATAATAGTGGGTCCAATATTGCCAATATTAAAGCCACCAAAGGGTAGGTCTCATACAAACCACATAGAAACATGTGTGAAGAAAATGACCATGAGGGCCACAAGATAAGAGCCAAAGATCAAAATACAAGACACTAAGGGTCAATAAAAACAAACAAAGGAAGAGACAATTAAGTAGACAACACAATACTATATTTAAATAAGAGAACAAGTATGTAAAAGATAAAGACCAGTCACATGTGAGACAATAAAATGATAGAAGAAATCAAACATTCCCCCTTAGTGTGGTAGAATAATTTGAAGTAAAAAAAATACCAAACAAAGAATACATGACCCCATGTGGGGGGAAAAGGATGTAAATAAGCAAATGGGATCCCAAAATATAGGGTAGATATAAAAAGTGAACAATACTAAAGACAAACAATAAATGAAAGAAAAGTAACTATGATAATTAAGCAATAGATTCATCCCTCACATCATAAGAATTTTATTTTCTATTATATGTGACCTTAATGTGTATATAACCTTTGTCTATAAATTCTTGAATTTGATATTAGAATTTGTAATGCCTCTATTCTTAGAATATTTGTGTGTATGATGTGAAGTATATGCATCACAAGGATCAAAAGACATACTGTGAGGAATCACATCCAATTACATGCTAGCATTTCTAGGGAAATAAAATTATTCAATAAAACCATTTTAAAGAGAGTTAAAAGATTAATATTGTATGAGATTTATCAAACTAATTCAATACTCTATCCTTTCAATACAACTAATATTTCTAATCAAGGTAATATTATCATCAATCTATATTTATAAGTAGCAAGAAAGAATGTTTTCACATACAAAGAAGCATCTATAGAACCATCATAATCATCTTTTAATTATTCACAAAGATCTATAATATTATTATGTAAAATAAATTCAAAGTATTCATACATCTTTCATGATTGGTTAATATATTATCATTAGTGCATAAGCAATCATGTGAACCATAATAAATAGTAGTAGCATTATCATTAGGCTCATCATAGTTAATGAAATTAGGTAATACATCAAGATCACATAGTTCTAAGTTATCATGACATAGTAAGGATGAGACATCAAAAGGTATGTGAGTTCCATGAATAGGTAAGGCATATGATAGAGCCTTTCAAGAAGAATGATCATCAATGCCACAAGGCAATGGATCGTCATGAAAGGAATGAGCAAAGAAACTAAGGGTCTGTAAAGGAAGAGAAAGGTAAAATATGACAAAAAAAAAACCTCCATAGATATGACATCCATATATAGAGCATATTATAGCATGAATGCATAAAAAAAAAGGCGGACAATGTAAAATAAATGAAAGGAGTGTACATCACAATCTAAAATAAATATATAGATATTAACTAAAGATGAACCCCTAGAAGGTTCCATGATCTAATGTAGAGCTAGGGTGGGATGGTGAGAAAAATTGGTTTCACAATGTAAACCTAAACCCTAAGTATGAGAAAAAGGACAATGAAGATTAAGATCTAAAAAAGTCTGTAAAAACTAGAGCTATAAGGTATGAAACACTAATGAAATAATTTGGTTGGATAAGTTCAACAAATTTATTGAAATCGAAAATGAAAAAATATGTCCCCATGTTAATTAGGTAAGTATACACAATTTAACACACATTAACCTAAGAATACAATGTGGGTTGTAGATGGAATAAAATAGAGTGGATCATATCAAATAATATTTGACAACAAGCATGATCACACCATAAATAACAATTAATAAGGAGAGATAATACTTAGCTCTATACTAAAGAATGAATGTCATTTGTTGATGATAGTGGAATGTATGTGACTCAATAATTTGTAAATGCCCTATATACTCATGCATGCAGATCAGAATTTGAATATTCCTTTTTCCTCTACAATAGGTCAAGTTTGTTATTTTGGATAAGGTTCACTCCCTCAAACTTGCTATGTAGTTTTGAATTGAATTTTTTATCTTTGGATCTTTCCTTGCAATTTATTAGATAAATAGGCTTATATATAATTTTTCACACTCTTATGGTTCTTTTTTCAAGTTGGTTGTTTTGGAGTTGATTCCTCAACCCTACAACTCCCAAGGATCACCTACAATCAAACACATGTAACATAAAGAGAGAAGAAGCAAAGATATGGAGGCCAAGAGACTATTGATACAAAAAAGCATGAATCCTTATGAATGTGCAAACCTCACTCAATGAATGATACAAAATGAATCATGTTATAAAAGGAAAAACAAAAAGCAAAAAATAAACTTAGGTGAGGATAAAAATAGATTGTGACATGTGTCCCAATCTTATGAGTTGAGACAAAAAATTACATTACCTAAGTAATATTAAGTAGCTAGTGTGAAAAGGGACCTAAATAATTAAATAAGTAATTAGGAAAATACCTTTTTACTCTAACACCCCCTTTAAGTGTAACTTAAATGAGAAGCTAAGACCTCTAAATGATGAATACATAAAAATAAAAAGATGGGTCTTGACAATTAGGCCTAATGAGGTACCCATATATAAATAAAAATGTCTCTCATAATCAAAGAAAAAGGAGAAAACCTAATGAGAAAAAACTCCTCCATAAAAGAGAGAAATATATATGAAGGACTAAGAAACCTCCAAAACAATGTCTCAAAAAGAATAGGAACATAACTTGAACACCACTAAATTTTGAAGAAGCTACAAACAATTGTTGAAGGACGATTATTGTAGTGCTATAATTGAAGAACCTTTTCTAAAATCAAGATGATGATTGGGATCAAAAAAGAAAGAAAACTATATGACCCCAATGATACTACTTGATCAATTATTAGATGGAAAACCAAGACAAAAAATTAATTTATGAAGATACATATGACACATCAATCTACATGAGTGACCCCGCCACTACTCAACTAATGAAAAAGCTATTACAAGTTAAAATATAGGTGCCAATATTTTAAAGAAACTAATCAACCGAGGATGGAATGTGTTGGTGTTTCCAATTGATGGCCTGGAATCTTCTAAAGGTTTTTCAAGTCTTATATTCAAAGAATTTAGGTTGTTAGCCAACTCACTGAGAACCAATCTAAAGATAGTTACTCTTTACACTTCAGGCTTTGCAAAAACTAGGTGGGTTTCCTTATATGGTGCTAAGCATGATTGTCAAGGAAAGGTTATAAAATAACACCTAACATATATTATTCTCACACCTTATGGAAAGAGTTGGTTAGAGTCTAACAAAATTATTGATGGACCTCAAGTGGCATTAGTATTACGTGTGAGAGATGGAGCATATCAAAATAAAAAAATAAAATAAAATAAAATATTAAGGAATATGATTTAAATATTGTGAACTATTTAGGGAGTGAGAACTACAAAAAATTGACTAGTGTCTATTATTAGGCTTCACAATCAAGTATCATGCATTTTATATCATAATGTTATAACATAACTTGATGATCCACACAATGTTTATCACCTTATGACAACTAGATCACTATGAACCTACTATGGGACCATACTTAAGAATCCATATGAAACAACAACACACCCACTATTCGCACGCAAGCATTTAAACCTCTGCTCGAATGGAAAACAAATAGATAAATAGTTCAAGCAAAAAATATTCTTGAAGAGCTTGCATAATCCTTGATTGCTTAATTCAAAAAGTGTTACATCTCAAAGCAGGAGATAGTTACATAATAGTATATATTCATATATGCTACTGACCATAGTACAAGAGTATTACAATGTAATGAGTGATAGATAATGAACTTCACCTATTATAGACTAAAACTAATCTCATATTTGTAGGACCCCTTTTATCCCAAAAAATAAAACCCCTGAAATGAAAACAAAAGTTTCCTTTATAGATCAGGCATAACTGAGATGACACATCACCCAAGACTTATCCCTAGGCACAAGTGTAGATAAAATTCTATTTTTTTGTGTATAATAACATCTACAAAAAAAAATCAATGTAGAAGGAGACCAAAAATAGGGAAGAAATTCTCAAAGGGAAACATGCACTTAGGAGGTTTCCCATGATGTGTGTTGGGAATAGGATGCCATTTAATTACAATCCTAAACATATTTCATGTATCTCCTAAGTCCTTGGAAAGTGTTCCCCAACACTAGGATTAGAAATATATTAAATTTGAATGAAATGAACATGTAAATTGACATTTGTGATTTTTCCTAAATGATAGGAACATGTGGGGATGACCAAGAAGAGCTCCTACAAAATAGGAGCACATGGGGTGCCCACATGGAAGGTGGAACCCACCTTGCTTCAGTTAACTGTTTGGAGGATTGATAACACTTCAGTAATGTATGTTTAGATCCTACAAGTTAGGGATTGATATTTACATGAGTGGAGTTCAGTTCAGTTCAGTTTAGTTTAGTTCAGTTCAGTTCAGTATTAGTTTAGTTTAGTTTAGTTCAGTTCAGTAAAGGTCAGTTCAGTTCAATTCAATTCAATTCAATTATGGTTCAGTTATCTTCAGTTGCATGTAGTTATTTTGAGTTGAATACTAGTTGACTTTAGTTGAATTTAGTTGACTTGAGTTGCATGAAAAATAATAGGTGGATACATTCAGTTAAGTGGGGATGATCAATCATGCATAATGTTTGCATGAATTGGTGGAGAGATATGTTTCAGTTAACTAAGATTGACTTGGACCCACCTTGGGCACCCAAGTTGGCATCTTGGAGTTAACACCTTTTGCATGAGAAGATATTTACAAGGCTCGGTTAAGTGGGCCCATTCTTGGGCACCAACTTTGAGGTGATGCTTGTAAGATATTTTCTTGACCAAAGTTTAGTTAAGTGTTTAGTTTGGGGTGCCTAAATTGAGGAAGACTTTGGTTTGATCACATATTACATTGTGGAACTCTACTTGCACAATCTAGGCGTAGATTTTTGAGAGGAGCTTTATGCTCATGTATTTGACAACTCTTATGAGTTTATATGCTCAAGAATTGCCTATTAATTGCAGCAAGTGGATGAGATTTCCATGAGAGTTTATTGCAGGTTAGCAGGTTGAGCTTGTACATGTGTGAGGGTTTGAAGCATGGCATGGGATGTGTGGATTCATGCTTAGTCACATGGAATTCATGGATAGCTTGTGCTACATAAAGTGTATGAGAGTTTATTGCAGGTTAGCAGGTTGAGCTTGTGCATGTGTGAGGGTTTGAAGCATGGCATGGGATGTGTGGATTCATGCTTGATCACATGGAATGCATGGATAGTTTGTGCTATAGAAAGTGTATGAGAACTCCATGAGAGATTATTACAGGTTGTGAAGAAGGATTGTTGAAGGAAAGGAAGCATATCAATCAAGGATTGATATAGTATTATTGCAATCTTGTTCTAAGGTTAAATAATACAAGCACTATTGATTATGGTGGAGTTTTTTCCCGAAAGGGTTTCTCCACGTATATGCTATGTCACTTCTATCTTCTTGTCTCATTATTCTACAATATTTTGTCTCTTTCTACAATTGGTAAAATTGATTTAAATAGATAATCATACACAAAGAATTGTGACAAAGAACACTTAATTAAATCTACAGTCTCGTAGTTTTACAAGTTTTAAGCTACAGTATTATCTTCATTTTCAACATTTGGTATCAAATCTAATGGTTGGGTAGAGTTTTGGGATGCCTTTCTCTTAAAAGTTTTAAATATTAGTTTTAGTAGTGGGAGCTTTTACTAGTGTGTTATTGTTGATTTGTAAAAGAAGTGTGTTACAATGAGTTCTACTTCTCGTCTAGATATTGAAAGATTCAATGGATCTAGTTAGGAAATGTGGAAACTAAAAATGGAGTTGTATGTAAAATTTAATACATGTATTTTGACCGATGGCTGTAAGACCTAGTATGGATTGCTCAATCCTTGAAAGGAAAGGCCTGGTAAGAGAGAAGCTCTCCCAGGTGGTAAGGGGGGAAGTTGGGTTAAACTAGTTCTTGGGTTAGAGTTAGTGGATTAACCTTTAGTGGTCTTTAGTACATGGTTTTGTGCTAGTTGTATTGGTCCATGGTTTTGGAGCTCATGGTTTTGAGCCCATGGTTTTGCATGTATGGAAGTCTATACAATGGTTTGGTGACTCCATTGTAAGTGCAATTGGTAGAGTGATGTATGCAATGGTCTATACGAGACCAGATATAGCCCAAGCAATGGGAGTTCTAAGTAGGTTTATGTCTAACCCTGGTAAAGAACATTGGACTTATGTTAAGAGGGTGTTTAGATATTTATGAGGTACTTCTGACTACTGTTTGATTTATCAAGGTGCTAATGATATTGATATTATGCACAGATCATTGGACATTTAGGGTTTTGTTGATTCAGATTGGGCAGGAGACCTGGATAGTCGGAGGTCAACAAGTGGCTATGTGTTTACTTTGTTTGGAGCTGCGGTTAGTTGGATGAGTAAGAGTTAGCCCATGGTTGCTTTGTCCACCACAAAAGCAAAGTACATGGCTGCTACACATGCCTCTAAAGAGGCAGTTTGGTTATAGAGACTTGGGAAAGGTATTGGTTTTAATTGCAAGCAAATTAGACTTGAATGTGATAGTCAGAATGTTATTTGTTTAGCCAAAAATCCTATGTATCATGCTCATACTAAGCATGTTGATGGTTAGTATCACTTTGTGTGAGAAATGGTTGAGAGTGGGAAGGTATTGATTGAGAAAGTTGACACTTTGATCAATGTTGTAGATTATCTTATGAAACCAGTTCCTACAAATAATTTCTCTTGGTGCAGGAAGGCCATTAGCCTTGAGTCATGTACTTGATTTATAATAATGATTCCTTATTTAGAATAATTGCAATGTATAATGTCAAGTGGGAGAATGTTGGGAATAAGATTCCATTTAATTGCAATCCTAAACATATTTCTTATATCTCCCAAGTCCTTGGAAAGTGTTCCCCAACACTAGGATTAGAAAGAGATTAAATTCGAATGAAGTGAACATGTGAATTGACATTTGTGATTATTCCTAAATGATAGGAACATGTGGGGACACCCAAGAAGAGCTCCTACAAAATAGGAGCACATTGGGTGCCCACATGGAAGGTGGAACCCACCTTGCTTTAGTTAACTATTTGGAGGATTGATAACACTTCAGTAATACATGTTTAGATCCTACAAGTTAGGGATTGATATTTACATGAGTGGAGTTCAATTCAGTTCAATTTAGTTTATTTTAGTTCAGTTCAGTTCAGTATTAGTTCAATTTAGTTCAATTTAGTTTAGTTTAGTTCAGTTTAGTTCAGTTATGGTTTAGTTATCTTTAGTTGCATGTAGTTATTTTGAGTTGAATACTAGTTGAATTTAGTTGCATGACAGATAACATGTGGATACATTCAATTAAGTGGGGATGATCAATCATGCATAATGTTTGCATGAATTGGTGGAGAGATATGTTTCAGTTAACTAAGATTGACTTGGACCCACCTTGGAGGCCCAAGTTGGCATCTTTGAGTTAACACCTTTTGCATGAGAAGATATTTACAAGGCTCAACTAAGTGTTCCAATTCTTGTATGCAAACTTTGAGGTGATGCTTGCAAGATAATTTCTTGACCAAAGTTCAGTTAAGTGTTCAATTTGGGCGCCTAAATTGAGGAAGAATTTGGTTTGATCACAGATTACATTGTGGAACTCTACTTGCACAATCTAGGTGTAGATTTTTGAGAGGAGCTTTATGCTCTTGTATTTGACAACTCTTATGAGTTTACATGCTCAAGAATTTTATATTAACTGCATCAAGTGGATGAGAGTTCCATGAGAGTTTATTGCAGGTTAGCAGGTTGAGCTTGTGCGTGTGTAAGGGTTTGAAGCATGGCATGGGATGTGTGGATTCATGATTGATCACATGGAATGCATGGATAGCTTGTGTTGCAGAAAGTGTATGAGAGTTGATTGCAGGTTAGCAAGTTGAGCTTGTGCATGTGTGAGGGTTTGAAGCATGACATGGGATGTGTGGATTCATGCTGGTCACATGGAATGCATGGATAGATTGTGCTACAAAAAGTGTACGAGAGTTCCATGAGAGATTATTGCAGGTTGTGAAGAAGGATTGTTGAAGGAAAGGAAGCATATCAATCAAGGATTGATACAATATTATTGTAATTTTGTTCTAAGGTTAAATAATACAAGCACTATTGATTCTGGTGGAGTTTTTTCCCGAAAGGGTTTCTCCATGTATATGTTGTGTCACTTCTATCTTCTTGTCACATTCTTCTACAATCTTTTGTCTCTTTCTACAATTGGTAAAATTGATCAAAACAAATAATCATACACAAATAATTGTGGCCATGGGGAAATATAAAACCTTGGATGGCCTCTTGGGGAAAAAGAAAAATAGGAAGTGAAGGGGGGGGGCATGGCCCCTGGGTGTCAGTGTCTGGAGGATGCTAATTGTTTAATTTTGCTTTTTAGCAATGAAGATATTGTCCTAGAATGGTCATGGGTTGAATAGCCCCCTAAAATAGCATCTTTTTAAATGTTGTATTTTTGACCTGAAAGTGGATATTCTACTTATCCAAGAAATAAAAATGCAAAATTCTACCTTTGATTAGTTTGTTAAAAACATCTGGCTTGCAGCTGAATATTATGTGAGCAATGTTGATGGTGTCTTTGGAGGAATTGCTACTCTATGGAACCTAGCAAGAATAAAAGGTGTAAAAGGTGCCCATAACAAAAATAGTCTGGTTACTATTATGAAAGACAAAAAGACTTCAGTTAAATAGAATCTCATAAATATTTACGCTCCCAAAACTAGAGTGGCAAGAATCCAACTCTGGGACTATATCTCTACCATTACCTCAAATAGATAAAATGAGCACTAGATGTTGGTAGGGAATTTCAATACCCCTTACACCCATCAAAAAAATTGAGGGTCTGGATGACTTTTCTGACATGTCGGACTTTGTGGATTTTATTTCCTCCCAATGGCTAACGGATGTTGACTTACAGGGATCGTTGTTCACCTAGCCAAATAGGAGACACGAAAATAACCACATTCAAGTGAATTTGGATAGGTTTCTCATTTCCAATAGTTGGGATATTTTTCCTACGTGCTCAACCTTTTTTCCCTTCCAATAATAGGTTCAAATCATAGTACTATCCTCTTGGTTTGGGAGGAGGAGCTGGCTAGGGACCTCTTTCCTTTTAGGTATGAAAACAGGTAGGATTCTCACCCTGGCCTTAAGGATCTCATTCAAAAGTGGTGGAGTATTTATTTTCAAGGTACTCTGATGTATTGTTTTGTTCAGAAACTCAAAAGGATAAGAGGTAAAGTAAAAGACTGGAACAAGTTATCCTTTGGAAATGCATTTCATCAAAAGAAGAATGTCTTATAAAATATGAAGTAAATTCAAGAAATAATGCAGGAAGGTATTAATGATGAGGAGACCATGAATAAAGAAAGGGAGTTATGTATGGAATGGATGAAGATCTAAAAAATGGAGGAAACATTCTGAAAACAAAAATCAAGGATTTAGTGGTTGAAGCAGGGGGACAAAAATACTAAGTTTTTCATCAATCCACCATGAAACATAGAAAAATAAACAATATAAGATCTCTGGTTAAAGAAGTTGGCTCTATTTTTCCCTTGGAGATGGATATAGCAGATGTTGTTGTTTCCTTTTTCAAAGATTATGGTATTGATCTTACATAGAAGGTTCCTAGGGTAGAGGAAATCCTTCATATAATGTCTAATGTGATCTTTGATTAGGATCTCAAGGAGTTGGAGAAACCTATAATGTCACAAGAAGGAACAAAAATTTATGTTTTCTTTCAGAGCCTTCAAATCCCCTAGGCTTGATGGCTTCCCCCTTGCCTTCTTCTAAGATTTTTGGGATATCATTTCAAAGGATCTTCTTAAAGATGCCAAGGAATTTTTCAAGTCAGGAAGATTTCTTAATCAAATAAATTACACCTTTATTGTGCTTATCCCCAAGAAAGAGGATACTACTTCACTACAAGATTATAGACCCATAAGCCTTTGCAATACAGTCTACAAAATATTCTCCAAGCTTATTGTTAATTGAATGAAAGAGGTTCTCTACAAAATGATCTCATCAAAGAAAAAAGGATTTGTAAAAGAAGACAAATTCTTGATGTTGTCATTGTCACTCATGAATATATGCACTCAATGGAGTATAGTAAAAAATTGGGCATGGCTCTGAAATTGGATATTTCAAAGGCCTATGATAGAATCTCCTAGTTGTTTCTTCTTGTTGTTCTTGAGAAGTTTGGGTTTAAAGGAAGATTTTTTAAGCTTTCAAAACTCTTTTTTACTACCCCAAAATGCACATTCATGATAAATGGGGTCCCAAAAGGGTACTTCTCTTGTGGAAAAAGGGTTAAGACAAGGAGATCCCCTATCATCTTACATTTTCATCATTGCCACAGAAGTCCTAGGGATAAATATACAAAAAAATATCATTCTTGGATCTCTCAAAGGGATTAAGGATGCTTCTTCTCTACCTCTTGCTTCTCATCAACAATTTGTGGATGATACTATCCTTTTTGGAGAAGCATCAGTAGTTGAAGTAGCCCTCTAGAAATCTACCCTCCAGGATTATACTATGGCCTCTGGACAACATATCAATTATACCAAAAGTAAGGTTTACTTCTTTAATATGGATAATTTACTCAAGGATCGTATACTGAAGATGTTAGGCTATCAATTTGTTGTTCTGTCAGCCTCCTATCTTAGTTTACCTTTAAGCACTAAAAATCCCACTAACAATTTTTGAAACAATATAATTGAGAGGATCCAAAAAAGCTGGCAGTATGGAAAGGTAAGCTTCTTAGCCAAGTTAGTAAGCTTCAACTTTTAAAATTTTCTCTTCAAAATATCCCAATTTACTACCTCTCCTTATTTAAGATTCCTACCTTCATAGCGGACAAAATTGAACAAATTCAAAGAAAATTCCTATGGACGGGGTTAGAAGGAAACTCTAGGATTGCTCTAATTAATTGGGACAAAGTATGCTCACCTAAAAAATTTGAGGGCCTTGGAATAAGAAGGATAAACTTCTCAACAAAGCACTACTATCTAAAATTGGTTGGAACTTCCTTGAAGGAAACAAATACTGGGTGGATATCTTTAGAGATAAATATCTTG
Organism: Sequoia sempervirens; assembly: GCA_007258455.2. Taxonomy (NCBI): domain Eukaryota; kingdom Viridiplantae; phylum Streptophyta; class Pinopsida; order Cupressales; family Cupressaceae; genus Sequoia; species Sequoia sempervirens. The sequence continues at coordinate 94,801 of VDFB02083028.1, forward strand.
GGAATCTTGATCCTGGAAGCTTTTTGTTTTCCCCAGAGTTGCCAAATGGTTTTGTAATATGAAACAATTTAATAAAAATAAGAAACATTTTAAAACAAGGAGTCAAAAGGAGAATAGGGAATGGTAGGAAAACCTTGTTCTAGGATGAACTATGGAAAAATAGATTGATTCTATCTTCCATAACTCAATTAAATCAAATCAGGGAAAGGATAATCAGAGTCAATGGGATTTTCTTGCACAATTATGTGGATTGGGTTGGGGAAATCCCAAGATGGAATAATTTTGTTCAATAATTGACTAGAGGAAGAAATCTAAGGGGAGGGAGACAATAAGAGTGGGGATTCATATCCCAAGATTTAAGTCAACAAATAGGTGATTGCCTCTTTTTCTCCTTAAATAGGGAGGATGAGTAGATTTGGAGTAGCTCTCCTTTGGGGAACTTATCTGTCAAGTATGCTTATAATATGATGGATCAACTTTTTCCACTACCTACAAGTTTCAATTGGAATCTTATTTGGACTTGCTAAACCAATCCCCAAATTCAACTGCTTTTGGTGGGTTGCATTCCATGGTAGCATTCTCACAATCAACAATCTTAAAAAGAGTGGTTATCAATTTATAAATAGATGTTATCTCTACTATGAGGAGAATGAGAATATTGAACACCTATTCTTTCATCGTTCTTTCTCTAGAGAGGTTTGGACCCATGTCTTAAGGATTTTTATGATAAATTAGGTTTTCCCCTACTCTCTAGGGGATTTTGTTGAAAACTATAAAATTTGTCCTTTTGGGCTCCCTATCATTAAGGATACGTGGAATAAAATCCCTCCATTCATTTCATGGGGATTATGGAAAGAAAGAAACAAAAAAATCTTCAGACATACGAAGAGGAGTAGTATGGATGTTTTCTCAAGAATAAAATAACAAATCCAAGAAAATATTAATTATGGTTTATCTAAAAATATGCCTTCTTACACATACCTAAGGATTAAACAAAATTGGGGGATTAAAACTGATGTAACTAGGGTAAACTGGGCTAATATTTTGAACAAAAGGTAAACTAAATAATTGCCTCCTGAGAAAGAATGGAAAAAACTCAATTTTGATTGATGCTCAAAAGCGAACTCAGGAATATTTGTTGTCGGAGGCATGATAAGAGATCATAATGGTTTGCTTATTGAAGGTTATGCTAAGAATTTAGGCATCCACAATAGAAATGTGGCAAAAGCTTATGTTGCTTGGTGGGGGCTAAGAAGAATGAAAGAAATGGGGTTCAATCAAGTCGTTATAGGAGATTCCAAATTAATAATTGATATTCTTAAGGGAGATTTTGTTGCTCCTTGGGAAACAAGAGACATGATTGAATATTCGAAACATTTCATTAAGGGTTTTCTCAAGATCAAGATTTGACATACCTTCGGAGAGGGAAAAAAAGTTAAAGACAACTTCTAATGAAGGGATATCTTTCCCTCACTAGAAAAGCTGAGGATATGACCAGGCCCCTCAAAAATAAAAAAAGTTAACTTCAGACAAAAGAATTGGGACAAACAAAAAATTTAAAAATTATAATGATAAATGACCTATGTAAAATGTGTAAGGTTGGAGTTGATATCCTATGGTCCTTTTATAACCCTTACAAAATGAAGAAGTCCCATCACCCTAATAAGTCTAAGTTAATATTCATGGAAGATAGTGGAAGTTTTGTTTGTAAAAGAAAGGATAATGTTATTAAAAATAAAATCCTAATTTTTAAACTATCTTAGTAATTATTTCTATGGTAAAGATGATATTGGTATCATCTATGATAACAAAGCTATGATAAAGAGTGGTTGTTAGCAGCCCCACTGAAGAGGCGGATAGATTTTTCAAATCATCACTCGAGGGAGATTTTTACAAGTTACACAATTGATACGTCTCTCATCAATCAAGATAATTCAAGGAAGAGGAATAAAAATAAAGAAATTATTAATAGAAATCCTAGAAAGTACATATTACATGACGAGTGGATTGCTACTCTAGTGGGGTTAATAATTTTGAGGCGATATCTCTCGTGTGATCTTTCCATTTTAACGAGTAGGATTTCTTTCTTTTGCTATAAAACTCATTTTGTTTTCGAGTGCCTTCTTCCTCTATAGAAGCATTTTATGTGTTTGAAGACAGGAGGAAGTAAAATGGGAGGTCCATAGAAGAGATCAGAACCCCTTTCCTATGTTCCACTACAACAAAATATGGAGCTTTGGAAAATATTTGAAGATGCGGGCATGACTCCTTTTTTTAGGCCATGCAAGGGTTTAACGATGTGATAACGTCTAGATTCTACATTTCTTGGAAGAACAACCAAGTCTCGATAGGAAACATCAATTTCATGGTGATGACTAATAAGGGCTTAAAAGTGGTGAAACATAGTAGCGTGAATCATCATATATTCATAAACATCTTCGAAAAAGGAAAAACTAGAAAGGTTCTAGAACAACTACAACTACGAGAAGCTATCGGTCCCCTTTAGTATGGTGAGTCTACACATACTCTGTTACTTTACTTTGGAAGGAAGATTTAAAATAGTGCATGGCTACCACTTTCCCTTATTAAATCACATTAGGCACAAGGAACAAATAAATATCCCTTTCTATTTGCTTTCTTCGTTGTATCATTGTATAGAAAATGGTGCCTTGCCACCCTTACCTTAGGTTCTTATACAGTAGGGTCTTATACTAACTCTTTATAAGCATGTTCTGGCCAGTACCCCATAAAAAATCATAGCTTCTGCTAACAACCCTCTGGATTTAAATCTCATTAGTAGTAATTAGCATGTGTCTCCCAAAAATCCCTCTTTTGGGGTTACCAAAACCAAAAAAGGCATTCCTAAAGGTGGGGAAATTTATCCTTTTGAAGAGGAACCATCAAAAGCTCCATTGGTGGAAAGGAAACTTACTTCTAGCACCCAAGATCACAAAAAGAGGAAACACGATACTTCAATGAAGTAGGGTTCATAAAATGTCACTATAGAAATCATGGATGACCTGAAAGATAATGTCAACGGGGTGGTAGTTCTAGACCCTCTCATTCTCGAGAATGAAGGTTAGTCTGGCTGGCTAGTGTGGGTGACAAGAAAAAAACACAGATAAAAAAGGAAAGAAACTTATATTTGAGGAGGTGATGAAAGAATTGTATGAAGAGGAATTCTTTCCCCACTCAAAAACTGGAAGTGAGAAGAATAATAATTCTGAAAATGGGGACAGTGCTAATAAAGAAGAATAAGAAAACAATGAGGAGTTAAACTATGAGGAGTTTAATATGGAAGAAAAATAGAGAATATGGGCCAGGAGACAGAAAATGGGTTAGAAGAGGTCAATCTGTAAGAAAAGAAAAATGGAAATGAAACAAGATAATGTAAATATAAACAATGAAGATAACATGATGAAGGAGAATAAGCAAAAAGGGTCTAACTCTAAATCCTTAAAAAGGCTTAGAGAACAAGTTTCAAATCTTCAGGGTTAGGGTTGTATTCACAATTTGAAAGACAAACTTGACCCCGATAGTGTCAACGGGAAGATTAAATAGATGCAACTTGCTCTTGACACTCTCATTTCTATTGTGGATGGTATTATATAGAAAGTAATATTTGGCACTATTTATGGACACACCAAGATCTGGAAATAGAAGAAAATGCAAGGGATAGCCATGGGAGATTCAACCCAAGAAGATGATAGAAAACAAAAGACTACTTTGGACTGGGAGGACTCCCTTGATGCGATAAAGAAAAATTGGGACTTAATATTTATTCCTAAGGATTGAAGGGATCTTGGCCATTGCCATTTCTATTTTAGTATGTTCCTATTCTAGGGTTGGGTGTTTTTTGTTGTGCCTGCATGCTCCCTTTCATTTTTTTGTTGTTCTTAATTTGTAGTTTTTTTAGCTTAGTCTACTACCCTTCTGATTGTGGTTCCTTGTAGTGGCCTTGGGAATGTTTTGTTGTTGGTCTCTACTCTTCTTATATTTGGGTTCAAGGCCCTTTTCCCTATTTAATCAAAAAAATCTGCAAACATGTGGGGAATATTTTTTGATAGGTTGAATGATGTTTGGCATGAAGGAAAAGCGACTAGATTGCAAAAGATCCCTTGAAATTAGCAATTTAGGATGGTAAAAAGCTTTTGACGTGATAAAATATGTTCTAGGAAGCAATAAATAAGCATGGAATTCATGCCAACTAACCTACACAACTTGTAGAAGTGTTCATGATGTCATCCTCAAGTATTGAGTTTTAGAAACGATAGATGAAGTAGTTGGAAGCATTAAAGACGACTCATGCATTGAAAACACACCTTCAAAAAATTATTGTTGGAGAATATGGTGGTCCAAGAAACCTTTGTCAGAGTTGACAATGGTTCTTATAACTAATGAAAACATTGAAACATAACACTTCATTTCCCTCTCCCTTTGTTTGTTTTCCTTCACTGCTCCCTTGTCACCAAGAAGATAGGTCCTGAGAACCTTTGTCATAACCGATGATGGTTCTAAAAACCACCAAGATTGTTGATGTTGAACTTGCTTTGCTTCTTTTCTTCTTCTTCTTTGGTAAACCTTTTCGACACGTAATGAAGTTTGTAGAACCACATTGATGACCAACAGAGGTTTTTAAACCTCTTGGAGATGTCAAAATAAAACTTTTACTTACTTGGCAACCCTCTTTCCTTTGTCTTTTCTTATCAACCCTCACGAAGAACTTCAAGACTTTGTTGAGGAAACTAGAGGTTCAACAAACCTCCATTGGAGACAACAATGGTTCTACGAACCACTAGAAATTATGATTGGTCATAACTTGACCAATTCTAATTCAACCTTTTTCAAGCTTGCAATTCCAAATACCCATTTGGCCATTCTATTAGATGGAGAACTTAGAACATTAGACACTTAGCCAAATTTTGGGACATCTAAAACTTGAGTTTTTGCTAAAGCAATAAGGATTTTTGCACGTGCTAATAGAACATATCCTCCATAAAATATGGATGCAAGAGTGTCTATATGGTATGTGTTCTATCTCACTAAAATGCATGGGTAACCAACTATTAGACCTGGTACATAGGAATACAAACTAGATACATGGCTTACTCCAAATCAAAACCAAGGAAGCACTAACACCAATAGCATGATAGCATGAAACCCCCCATAATGCTAACAAGGAAGAGACATGATAGGTTCACTAAAATTGTGTGTCATTATATAGTGCATGGAGGAGAATAGGCATCAACAAAACATGCACAAGATAGTACTTGCAACTAAAAAAGGGTGTGCAAAATAAGGTGCACATGCATGAAGGTAGATAAGGTTGTGATTGTAAATAACAAAGTGCACAAAAAAACCACACATAACACTTTTATAAAGGATCACAAGTACAAAACAAGGCACAAAATGATGTGCAAGATCCCCAAAATGCATGCACAATGGTGGCACTTTATTTCAATGTGTCTATAAATAAAAAAGTGCATTCAATAGATGTTGAAAATGTCTAGAAGGAAAAAGTGTTGGAAATACATGTATATAAAATAGCTCAAATGAAATCATCTCACATAATTTTTTTCCAAGTGCCAAAATGTCCAAGAAATCAACTAGAATGTAAAATAATGATAAAATTAATAAAAAAGTTGGGAAAAAATATGGAAAAGGTACATGGATAGCTCTGAAAATACTTTTCTAATGCTATAAGAATCATGAAAAACAAAGGTCTAGGAAAAAAGTTATGAGCTCAAGAGCCAAAAAAAATATTTGACTTGGATAAGCAATAAAATATACTAGAAAGTTCTTAGAACCAACTTTTTGATGATATCTTGTTTGTCAAAATTTGACTCCGTATGCCCAAGTTATGCAAAAAAAAAACTCCTTTAAGGTAAATTAGGGCTAATGCAAGGTAGAGGATGAGTGTCCTAGTGATGTCAGTAAAATAAGGCACCAAAATATACCCTTCTCACTAGAATATACCTTGCATGCATGCGAATATACCTTACATGTGCTAGAATATTCGCCAAGGTAAAAAACTAGAATTATTCACAAAACCATTGTGCAAGGATGAAAATTGCCAGTGTTGATGGAAAATTGTAAAATATGGTCCTGAAAATGTTGAAAGACACCAACAAATGGTTTCTACTAGACAAAAAATAGTTTATTGGCGATATTTGTTAGGATGTTCACAAGATGCCTATCGCTTGGGAAAAAGTCGTGAGGGTTCTAGTGTTGGTGGTAAGAATTGTTAGCAAGAATGTTGGGTGAGAAGATGTGAAAAATCACTAGTAATCAAAGGCATTGATGTTGTGAATAACTTCAATGGTGTTTGTGGTGCCATTGAGTGAAACTACTATTGTGCATAAAAATGTCATTAGTGATAAAATAATCACCACAAAAATCAAAACCGTACTATGAAAAATAAAAATAACCACCAAGAACATTGAAATACATTGGAAAAAAGCAATCACCATTATGATACTTTCCAAAAAAATGTAGAGCATTGCATGAATTAGACGCAGGGACCTGCATGAAGTTGCATGATGTACATATTTCATACAATGTATGTATTTAAATGCTATACAAAATTTCTCAATCCCAAATCTCAAGACATAAACAAAATTTACAAAAAAATCCCTTTCTTTCATTTTAACATTTGGATAGTCAATCTTAAGGTTATTGTGCCTTCTAGATACAATGGTGAGGTCCATTTGGCTCCAAGATGCACCATTTCTCAAGACAAAAAATCTCAAAAAAAGATAGATAATTATATATTTAGAGCTTTAATACCATGTTGGAGTTGATTCCTCAATCTTACAACTCCCAAGAATCACTTGCAATCAAACAATTGTCATAGAATGAGAGAAAAAGTAATCCATGGAGGCCAAGAGACTACTGCTTCAAGAAAAACATATATCAATATGAACGTGCAAGCCTCACTCAATGAATGATACAATAATGAATCCTTATGAATTGAAAAAATAAAAAGCAAAAATAATCCTAGGTGAGGATAAAAATAGATCATAGCATTTTTCCCAATCTTATGAATTGAGAGACAAAAAATACATGACCCGAGTAAGCTTAAGTAGCTAGTGTGAAAAAAAAACCTAAGGAATTAAATAATTAATTAGTAAAATAACCTTTTACTTTAATAGGTTGTATTTAAAAATATCTTGACATGCATTAAGCTTAAAACATGCATATGAATCATAGAAAGATTGATAGGTGATTCATGCAGTAGGATGAGTGTGATTAGATATGTTATATTTCTTGCTTGGTTTAAGTACAAATGTGAATGCTTAATCTCATGTGTAAGTGGATGATTCTCAATTTTATGATGTGTGTGTAGAAGTGAGTGCAAATGAATATCTTTTTATACATATACATAACACCAAATTATAAAGTTCATATAAAGTTATTTTGTAACCAAAGTGTAAGATGAGGCCAATTAGCTAATGTTTGATTTTGATCTTGCAATTACAAATATCAATATTGTGATTGAAAGGATGGAAAAGGTTACACACCATACAAAATGGCATGCCCATCTAATGGCCTGCCATGCCATGCCCATCCTACCTGCCCCTGCATCTAACAGTCTATCAGAAGGAAGGGACGTCCTGTAGCCATTTCCAACAACTTGTTGTCCGTAGCATCCAACCTAGCCATCAAGCCTCACGCTGCCAAAAATTGCAAGTAGGATGGGCCATTAATGTGCAGCAAGGTGGAAAATTTATTCGCCAACCACCAGGTCAATTGATAACTAAAATCAATGCTACAACCAAAGAAAATGTCCTCTGCATTTGTATCTGTGGCAAAAATTACCGCTCAAACAGTTTGTTTGGAGTATAATGCAACAGCAAATTTTTTTACCACCTGTACAAAAGGGAAACACGTTATGTTTGTGCGATGTCAGAGAAAAACTTCGATCCTACACACTTAGTATGTAGATAATTTTCAAAGATATGCATTTTGGGTTTCAAAATTCAAAGTGCGTACTAATTGTTTTTGTTTTATTTTTCACCTGTTGTTTTCCCCCTTTCTCAACATCGCATTAACCGATGATGATGTCTTTAATTTAATTATATTAAATTTGCCTTGCTTTCACATATTCTCTTATCCGACTTTCAAAACTGTAAAAGATTATTAAGTTAAATGATTTTTTTAATATTACAAGATTGTATTTTAGTGAGAATTGATGAAAAGGTGTTCGATGATTTAAGATAATTATTATTATTATAAGGTTCATATTTATATTTAAAAATTATTAAAGAATAAATAAATTAAATTGAAATTAAATTAATTTTATTACTAAATTTTAAATAATTAAAATATTTTAATTTTTTTAATTGATTTTGAATTTTTTTTTCTATCTTTAGTAATATTAATCAAATTATTTATAATTTTTATCAAGTTTGAAATGTTCTAATTTTTAATTTAGATTTAAGTTTGAAATTTATTTAAATTATTTTTTATTTTTTATTAAATTACAAATAATACTTGAAATTTATTAGAGTTAATTTAATTTATAATTATTTGTCTTATTAAAATTTTAATTATTTTAGAATAATTATGATTATAATTTTTATTTCAATTTATGTAATAAAAACAATTTCAAACTTAAAATCTAAATTAAAAAATTTATAGAGTGCGATAATGAGAGTGAGATGGACAAATTTTTGATTAGTTGTTTTGTGCCAACAATCTAAGGATAACATGTGTCCTTGGGGAGTTATGCTCAGCATAACATGCCATTTAATTAAGTATATGATAATTCACCTCTAAAATCTCTATTACTCTATCTCCATATCTCTTTCACTCACACACACTGTGTTTCTCCCTCCCTATCGCTATCTTTATCTCTCTATCTCTCCCCCTTCTCTATCTCTATCTCTCTCCCTCTCCCTCTCTATTACTTATCTATATCACCTCCTATCTCTCTCTCACTCTTTCATTCACTCCATATCTCCTACTCTCTATATATTTATCTCTTTATCTCTCCTTGTTCGTATCCCTATCTTTCCCTCTATCTCCCTCTCCCTATTACTCCCTCTTTTTATATCTCTCTACTCTTTCCTCTCTCTTTTTCACTCCCCTATCCCTCTCTCCCGCTCTCCCCTCTTCTCTCTTTCCCTCCTCTACCTATCTCTCCCTCCCTTCTCTCTTCCCCTCCTCTACCTATCTCTCTCCCTTTCTCTCCTAATGAGTCCAAATAATGACTAATATTTTTTAGGATTTATCATATGTTTGTTATTGTTACTATGGGGTTTTAGCACCTGGTTACTAATACTTTCTATGATATTTCCCTAAGCTTGTGAACTTTGGGCATGAACTTATCCCTATAATCTTTGATGGTATTAACCTTCTATGTGATATATCTATATTAATTTTACATGTGATTGAATGAATGTTATTCTAAGGTGATTATGGATATACAATTGTCTTGTGCACGCTAATGTCATAATGCAGGTTCGCATTAAGATGCAGATACAAATGAAGCTTGCAAGGTGGAAGAAGTTCATGCCAGCTAGCCGGTTGCTAAAGGAGTCAAAAAGATGGACATTAAAGAGGTCAATGGAGGGAAACTTCCAGCTCATGTGGAAGTTATAACTTACCTTTAAATGACCATGTTTATTAGTTGAGTAGATTTAGGAGGTGTTGCTATGTTGGATCCTCGTTGAGGAAAGACTAGTTTTGACTAAGTCTTGTGCATGTATAACCTCCTTCCTCTTTTTCATGCTTTCAATAAATGGTGTCCTCCTAGTTTGTTGGAGTCGACTACCCAGTTAGTTAGGGTTAGTTAGAAGCTTTCCTTCTATAAAAAATGATCAGATGTTCCTCTTCTAGGAGTTGGACATTCTGATATTGTACTTTCATTTTTAGTTTCAAGGAATACAGTCATGTTGTTTTGATGTAATAATTTTTTCAATGAATAAAATGATACTTTGATTTGCTACATCTGAGTTAGTTTAGGGAAGACTCATTCAAGGGGGCCCACTTGATGAGAATTCCATCCATTCAATTTAGTAGTTACTTTTTTGTTCAGTAATTAGTTACGGTCTTAGCAACTGTTTGTTCTTGCAGCCGAGGCATACAAAGTAACTTCATGTTTGTTTGCTAAGATTTATGTTTATGCCATTCATTTCAGTTCAGTTTAGTTGTTGATTCATGCTCAGTACTTATGCTAATTCCTTTCAATCATTTCACTTTCAGTACTGTTTCCTTTCTAGTCATGGCATAAGGATGACTACAAATGAGTCCTAGTGCATAGACAGTGTTGGCCCATTTCAAGTTCACATCCCTAGATTGATAATGAAATGAACCTTCATGATGAGCAAGATAACTACTTGGTGTAGATATCTAATCTCCAAGTTATAGCTTTAATGGCTTAGTTATTGAACTATTAGAGGAGGCAAAAAATTTTGGTACCATTGTCAGGGATGGTGTCAAGCTAGGAAGTTATTCAGAGTCATTTCTAGTTTCTTTCTTGTTTTTAGTATCTTTGAATTTTTTTTTTAGCATACCCTTCATTTGAATAAAGTAACGATTTGCTATTCTTTCACCAATTCTTTGTGTGAGTTGGTTGATACTGAGTTAATACTGCATGCATAGAGGTAGGAGAAGAGATGCTCTAGGGAGATTCCTTCCTAATGACCCTAATCCTGATAACCAGCTAGTTGAGTTTCAAAATTTTCCAAGAGATGAAGAAGAAGAGTAGGTGAATCCTTTTGCTAATTCATTTCCCAATTTGACTAGTTCTGAAACTTCCTCTGAAGAGCAAGCTGCCCAAAACCTGATTGAGAATCCATTTGCTTTGAAAATCCATCAAGCAATTATGGCTGGCCAAAACCAAAATAGATCTAACCAACCATCTTTTCCATTCCCTATCACTCACCAAAATGAAATTGATAACCTCAAGAACATCCCTGCTTCAGTTCTTCCTAAATTCTATGGGCTTGTAATAGAGGACCCTAACACTTTCTTGTTTGAATTTGATATCCTCTGTAGAAGTTATGATTACACTACTGATGCTCATAGGCCTAATTTTTTCCCTACTACCTTGAAGGAAGTTGCATTAAGGTGGTTTATGGGATTAGGTAGGAATATTGTAGAGACTTGGGATGATATGAAAACAAAAAATCTTGAGAAGTATAAAGAATATTGTAGAGGAAGTGATATGAGAGGAGATGATATCTTCAAGATGCAACAAAAGGAGGATGAAAGTTTGGAGGACTATATTTCAAGGTTCCTATTTTGTCTACAGAAATTTCCACATCATGCACTCAATGAAGAGTCTCAAAAGTTGCTCTTCCTTAGAGGGATCAATGAAAATTGCATTGATGCTCTGGACTTGATAGGAGTTGATATCACCCAAGTTCCCTAAGATGATATTAAGAAGATATGTCAAAATTACTCCAAGGTAGCTATAAAGAAAGGAAGAGGTTACCAATCTTCTATGGGTAAATCCTCCACTAACAGAGTTTCAAGGATGGAAATCACTCATTTGGTGGCAAATTTCAAGTAGGATATCATAAACAATATGGCCACTTAGCTAGATACACTTCAATCAAAGAAGAAATATGAGGAGGCAGAGGCAATGTTGGCAGCATATTGTCCTCATTGCAGGCAAAAGAAGTATTGCAGATGTAAAATGGTAGCCAACATTAACAGTAAGAAAATTCCACCATAATTCAAGCCAATTCAGGGTGATGATGATAAGGTTTTCTACATTACACAAAGAAGGCCATGGGCTCCAAGACAAGGTATGCCACCAGATCCATTATCTTTTAGTGGACCTTATTTGAATTCTTATGCATCTGATAATCAATGGAAACCCCCATACCCATCAAACTTTGGAGGCTATCCACCTCAGCCTTGGAACAACCCTCCAAATACTTGGCCCAATTACCAAAACTCTCCACCTCAGTGGCAGCAATTCCAGGGGAATTGGCAGCAACCTCCAAGAAACTAGCAACAAACATCCCAATGGAGGGGAGGACGACAATGGTTGAACCAGGAAACTGGTTACATGCAGCTGCCTCCACAACCTCAACAACTTGCTATATTGCCTCCTCCTCCTAACTCAAACACTAGCACACCTAGACCTACTCAGTTACCAGCTCAACCCACACCTAACCCAAATAACAAACCACAACAACAACCAATTTACTCTGTAGATCCCAATCAATTTCTTGCATATGTTGTAAGTGTGAGTGATATTCATATGCGTTCAGGAACCAATTTTTCATCTCCTTCCACTCCTATTATAATAGAGCTTCATGTGGAAGAAGAGGAGCATCAAAATTTATCCAATATCCCTACTCAGTCAAGTGTGCTCAAGAATCCTGAACCAGTTTAGCAATATGATCTAGACCCACCATTTCCTTAAAGGTTAGAAACTGTTAAACAAAGGGAAGAAAAGGAAGAAATAACCTTTGATAATTTGGATCAGTTGAAACACATATGTGTCAAGATACCCTTGTTCCAGGCCATAAAAGATGCTCCCATATATAGTAAGGCAATTAAGGAAGCATATCTCAAGCCATGGAGGAAAAAGAAAGACCCCACCACTGTTCATGTGGTGGGGCAGTTGGCAGATATCATGCTTGGGAAAATAATTGTTCCTAAATATACTTACCTAGGTAGTCTTGTAGTTGGAGTCATTATAAATGGAATCCAAGTAAAGAATTCTCTAATAGACTTGGGAGAAGCTATCAATGTGATGACTAAGGATATCTTGCAACAACTTAATGTTACAAATATGAGACCTACTCCTACTGTCTCGCAGCTTGCTGACAGTTCCACTATCAAACCATATGGTATAGTAGAAGACCTTGTTGTTACTCTAGACTCTTGGGAATATCTAGAAAACTTCATGATCATTTCCCCTAAAGCTACATTAGGAGGGTATCCCATTATTCTAGGAAGGTCATGGTTAGCTACAACATATGCTTACATTGGATGTTGGTAAGGGGACATGACTATTTCTAATGGGAGAATCGCTAAAAAGGTTGTCCTTAATTCTCCTGCTCAACCATCCCATGATATGGACAACCCCATTTGGCCACATGTTGGAGAAGAGGCCAAGGAGGTCAATTCAGTGGCATGACTCATGATGGTAGGCAGAAGTCCTTTTATGCAGCTTTAGGAAGAGAATGAAATATTATCCCATATAATTTAGAACCATTGTGAAGTGCATGAAGAACCACCCACTCATGAATCTAGTTCTACATGTCCATTGCAGATACTTCTGCCAACTTCTCCTGCACCTAAATTTCCTACAACAATAGATATGCTTCATACATTGTTACTGCATAAATTAAAAATTCCAAGCATTAGTGAAACAACCATGATTGAGTTGACCAAACAAGTACAAGTTTCATAGGGGAAACATTTGAATATTAATAACAAGCTTCGTCAAGAGCAGCGGTTGTCCCTAAAAAACCTATTAGAGTTGCATCAACATGCATTTGCATGGGATTACCATGACATGAAAGGATTAGATCCCAAAATCTATACTCATAGGATCTACATTAGAAATGATTACACTCTAGTAAGGTAACCACAAAGGAGAATGAAGCCTGCATTGAGGGAGATTGTGAAAGAACTACAGAAGTTATTGGATGCAGAATTTATCTACCCTATCTCAGACAGCCAATAGGTTTCCCCTTTGGTAATTGTGCCTAAAAAGGGAGGTAAATGGAGAGTTTGTGTTGACTATAGAGAACTAAACTATGCCACCAAAAAGGATCACTTTCCCCTTCCTTTTATAGACCAAGTATTGGATTCACTTGTAGGTAAGCAGTATTTTTCCTTTTTAGATGGATTCAGTGGTTATAATCAGATACAAATTGCACCTGAAGATCGGGAGAAGAAAACTTTCACCTATCCTTGGGGGACTTATGCCTATTCTATACTCACATTTGGTCTATGCAATGCACTTGCAACCTTCCAAAGAGCAGTTATTAGTATATTCTCATTTATTTCACATGATTGTATGGAGATCTACATGGATGATTTCACTACTTATGGTACTAATTTTGAAAAAGAATTAGAAAACCTAAGAAAGGTTTTGTAGAGATGTGAGGACCATAATCTATCCTTAAACAGTGAGAAATTCTTTATGATGATGCAGGAAGGAGTGGTCCTTGGCCATTATGTCTCTCCACAAGGAATTCAAGTGGACCCAACCAAAATTGAGGTAATTACCAATCTTTCTATTCCTATCAAGAAAAAAGATGTTAGAATTTTCTTGGGACATGTATATAGGATACTATAGGTGCTTCATAAAAGATTTTAATAAGATGGAAACACCACTTTATAATCTTTTAACTAAAGATGTTGAGCTCCAGTGGACAAAGGATTGTGATAAAGCATTCTTTGATTTAAAAACAACATTAACCCATGCTCCTATGCTCAAAGGCCCTAACTGGGGAATCCCTTTCCATATTCACACAGATGCATCTGATTATGCTATAGGGGTTGTCTTAGGAAAAAAAGAGGTAGCAATAGAGAATGCAATCTACTTTGTCAACAAGGGTTTGAGTTTAACTAAACGATGACAAAGAAGGAGATGTTGGCAGTCATTTATGCTCTCAACAAGTTTAGGCATTATATCACAGGATACCGGATCTTTTTCCATACAAACCATGCAACAATAAAATACCTTATGAACAAGCCATTGATTACAGGAAGGTTAGAAAGGTGGTTGTTGTTAATGCAAGAATTTGATATCACCATTATAGACAAGCTAGGCAAGGCAAATATTGTGGCAGATTTTCTCTCCAAATTGACTACATCAGAGGACACTCAAGTCATTGATGACTCCTTTCCTGATGAATATTTTTCTCCATCAGTGTGCACACACCTTGGTATGCGGATATAGCCAATTATTTGGTCACAGGAAGAGTTCCCCCTCATTTCTTTCCAAAAGAGCAAAGGGTTCCTATTGAGAAAACTTTTCCATTCTCATGGATAGCAAGTTTTTTATTCTATAATGGACTAGATCATGTGATGAGATGATGTATAAGAGAGGATGAAACTTATGATATACTACATGCATTCCATAATGAACCTTGTGGGGGACACTTTGCAACTAAGAGAATAGCCATAAAGATTCTCAATACAAGGTATTATTGGCCTACACTTCATAAGGATGTAGGAAAATACACTAGAAAATATGATAGGTGTCAAAGGATGGGTCAACCAACTAAATCAGATGAGATGCCTCTATACCCTCAAGTAGTTATCACACCATTTGATAAATGGGGACTTGATTTTGTAGGTCCAATTGATCCACCATGAAACATCTTACATCTTGGTTTGTACTAATTATGTGACTAAATGGGTTGAGGTCAAATCCATTAAACATGCTAGGGACAATAAAGTTGCATAATTCCTCTATGAAGAAATCTTCACATGCTATGGATTTCCTAGAGAGATAGTCACAAATCAAGGGGTCAGTTCACATCCACTCTTGTCACAACATTGGTGAATGAGTATAATGTTAGGCATAGAAAATCTACACCTTATCACCCTCAAGCCAATGGCCAATCTAAGGTAAAAAATAGGGAAATAGAATCTATTTTGACCAAAATTGTAGCAATCCACATAAAAGATTGGGAAAATAGGTTACCATAAGTTGTTTGGGCCTACAAAACCACTTAGAAAACCACCACTAGTTTTACTCCCTTTGAACTCTTGTACGGAAAAACAACAATGATGCATATAGAGTTTGAACACAAAGCTCTTAGAACAACACTAGACCTTGGAATAGATATATCTGAGGCACAAAAGGATAGAGTTATGCAACTAAATTCCTTAGATGAGATGAGGAAATCAACTCTCCACCATACTGAGATGGTGCAGAACTAGAGAGTTAGATGGCATGATAAATACATCAAAGAAAAGAAGTTCCAGCCAAGTGACTAGACACTTCTTTATGATTCTAGGTATAAAGACAACTTAGGAAAACTTCAAAATTGGTGGTTGGGACCATATGAGATTGTAAAGGTATTCCCTAATGGTGTTGTTCAACTTACAACAATTGATCATGTCAAGTTCAAGCTCTTGGTCAATGGTCATCGTCTCAAGCTATACCATAAGCCTGCCTAAAAACATGAATTTATGCAGCAATTTATTGAATACTAGAACTTTGAAGTTCCTGCAACTGAAGGAAGCGAACCTAGTTTCCAACCTTCTAGGTAGTCAAAGGTGTGCATGTAACCATAATAAATATTTACACTTTTTGTGGGAATTAATTTCTCCATAAATAAACCTAACCGCCCATTCATCTTCTACCCCTCTCTCTTCCACATCACTCCGCCATCACTTCACTCCACCATCTCAACCGTACTTTTATGGTGACCGATACTTCCTTCCACACTTTTTGGAAAATACATTCCAACTTTTCAGGTACGTGCATAATGACTTAATGTATATTAATTAACTTACATGCATTTGTTTGATTATTGTACTTTAATATTGATATTTCACATAGCAAATCTTGTTAGTATGCCCTGTTATATCATACTTCTATTCTAGCATGTGTGGACACATGCTTTTATTTAGGTTGGGGGGAAGTGTGAACCTACATGTCATACATGTCATTAATCATATTTCATGCGCCAACATGGCAGTAAATTTGAAATGATGTAGTTGAAGTGACATTCTGCATGCATGATATGACATTAAGCCACCACCATTTTTTTGATAATACCCCTCCTTTATGTCTTCTTTACTACCTTAGTTAGAATCATAATGCCACTGAAAAGGTAAAATTGAGAGGTCATGTGACATTGGTGTTAGTAGTGGTGAAAATTGTAGAAATCGAAAGAGAAATTGAGTTTTCAGAAGAAGGATTGCAAGAAATAAGTCTTTGTAGAGGTGTTTGCCAAAGTGTGAGTGGAGGAAATGGGAGGTCAGTTAATCATAAATGAACCAATGGTTCACCAGGTAATCCTATAGGATGCACTCTATGAACTTGAATTCAAAATTTTTGGTTGGCTAGATTACTTTCTGAAGCTAAATAGTTTTAATAACGACATTGACTTAGAATTAGAACAAACATTTTCTAATGGTGAGGCAATGGTGAAAGGATTAGATGTTATAGCCATCGAAGAAAGGATTGTTGAAGTGTCAAGTTTTCCCACTGAAGGAGAGCCCTACCTTGATTCTAGGGACGCTAGATCAACTAGAGAAAAATTCACCGAGCCTAGTGATCCTCCACTTGTTATAGACAAACAAGGAACAAGAAGAACTTCTTTGCCGGAAACATGGAAGCAAATTGTTGTTTATGTTATCAAATACATAACCTGCGAAGCTCGCCAATCATGTCTCCATTCTGTGCATTTCAAGCTTTTGAATCACATGAGACATGGCAGGAGGATGAATGTGCCAAATGTCATGTACAATCTTCTTGCAATAATGGGTGTTGAGACACAAAAAGGTAGGGAAAACTATGTTTCCCATCATTGTTTGATTAAATTGTTGGTAGAAAAGTCTTTGCAAGATGTGTCCAATATGTCATGGGATGAATTTTTGAACATTAAGAAGTTTAGATTAGAAAATGTGAGTCTTAGAAATCAACCCCTAACTCATAGGGTTAGTGGGGATGAGGGGGTTATTAAATTCACTCCTGGAGCTTCAACTTTTGGGGCAATTCCTATCACAAACCCTCCTGCAATAGAAAGTAGTTCCTTTGAATCCAAGCATGTAGATGAAGATAGTTCATCTTCGGACCCCAATGTCAATGTTTTCCCTAAAACCATAATTCACACTAGGGCTGATATTCGAAAGGAGGACACAAAAATGAGAAAAGTAGAAATTAGCAAAGGGAAGGCTAAGAAGCAAAAACCAAGAAAGGTAAATCCTAGCCCTAGGAAGCGGAAAACTGAAGAAAATGAGCATCCTACAGCTACTAGGAAAAATAAAATTCCTCCAAAGAAATCAAAACCAGGACCAAGTCTACTACTGGTGTGCCTCCAAAAAGGAGCCATAGACTCAAAGGGAAACATGGAAAGAAGGCAGAAACTTCTAAGGGGCAGGAAAATATAGGATTGGTAGAACTCACTGTTGTTGCAGAGCAAGTTGAACATTAGGAACCAGTGCAAGTAGAGCAAGTTGAACATCAGGAACCAGTGCAAGGGAAGATCCTAGTAGGAAAGCACAAAGCTCCTACTTTTTCATGGGCATCAGTAGCCCTGAATTTATTGAAAGGAATGTAAGAGAAAGAAGAAGAATGGAATAGAGAAAAATGAAGAAATTGAGGAGAAGAATGCAAATATTTCTGCATTAAAGGATAAGATAAACAATGTGGTAGCTCTAGTACCATAAATTATGGAATGTAGGACTCCCCCAAGGGTATATGCATTGCATTTAAGGGAGAATAATCTTTCTTTTAAGTTGTCAAGGGTCATTTCAGGTCTAAACTCTTCCATTAAAACCCCACAATAATTTTTCCAAGCTTACCAATCCTCTCTTGAAATTAAGAATTTATTGTGTGAAATGTATTTGCACAACTATGTTGTTCCCAATGACCATGAATAGAATCCATTGCTATATATTGGGGATATTCACTTGAGGGCATTAATGTCATGTATTCAAAATGAAATCAACTGGGGGCAACAATTCAAAATATATAGAGAAAAAGAACTCCATTCCCCCTATCTCTAAGAGTTGAATCAAGCAATCTTATAGATATCTACTACACATGGCACAAACTTCTTTATAATCCAGAGTACAAAAAGAGGATCATGCCTTCTAGGGAGGAAGCATACCTAGAATATGAACAGGTAGCTGCCACTACAGGAAGGAAAGTATTGGGATATTTATCACAGAGATGGAATGACTTGTCAGATTAATTAAAACAGTTTGAACCACATTCCCTGCAAAATTATTATGCAGCTTGCAAACAAAGCATCAAGTATATACATCTTGGGAGGACGAAGTGACACTATTGGATCCCGTTAATATTTCAGCCACCCATTATGTTATGGCCAATACGAAACCATAGAACCTATCAATACGATGTAGATGCTGAGAGGCCAAGGTGGGGCAGATTGGAAAGCAAGCAGGGGTTCTATTGGGATCTAAATTTAGAAACTATAGAGATTGATCAAGGGTAGACGACAATTGGTGATTCAGGGCTTTGGTAAGGCAAAGGAATTGAGTTCCCTCTACTGGAGGACTAGCCGATCATTAGGTTGGGGGGAGATGATGAGTCCAAATAACATGACTCATTTTTGTTAGAATTTATCATATGTTTGTTATTGTTACTATGAGGTTTTAGCACCTAGTTACTAATAATTTTTATGATATTTCCCTAAACTTATGAACTTTGGGCATGAACTTATCCTTGTAATCTTTGATGGTATTAACCTGCTATGTGACATATCTATATTAATTTTACATGTGATTGAATGAATATTATTCTAAGGTGATTAGGGATATACAATTGTCTTGTGCATGCTAATGTCATAATGCAAGTTCACATAAAGATGCAGATATAAATGAAGCTTGCAAGGTGGAAGAAGTTCATGCCAGTTGCTCAGTTGCTAAAGGAGTCAAAAAGATGGATATTAAAGAGGTCAATGGAGGGAAACTTCCAGCTCGTGTGGAAGTTATTACTTACCTTTAAATGACCATGTCTATTAGTTGAGTAGATTTAGGAGGTGTTGCTATGTTGGATCCTCATTGAGGCAAGACTAGTTTTGACTAAGTCTTGTGCATGTATAACCTCCTTCCTCTTTTTCATGCTTTCAATAAATGGAATCCTCCTAGTTTGTTGGAGTCAACTGCCCAGTTAGTTAGGGTTAGTTAGAAGCTTTCCTTCTATAAATAATGATCGGATGTTCCTCTTCTGGGAGTTGGACGTTTTGATATTATACTTTCATTTTTCAGTTTCAAGGAATATAGTCATGTTGTTGTTATGATGTAATAATGTTTTCAATGAATAAAATGATACTTTGATTTGCTGCATCTGAGTTAGTTTAGGGAAGACTCATTCAAGGGGGCCCACTTGATGAGAATTCCATTTATTCAGTTTAGTAGTTACTTTTTTGTTCAGTAATTAGTTACGATCTTAACAACTGTTTATTCCTGTAGCCATTGGAACTTCATTTTGTGTTTGTTCCTCCAACCAAGGCAGACAAAGTAACTTCCTATCTTTTGCTAATATTTTTGTTTTTGTCATTCATTTAAGTTCAGTTTAGTTGTTGATTCATGCTCAGTACTTATGCTAATTCCTTTCAAGCATTTCACTTTTAGTATTGTTTCCTTTCTAGTCATAGGATAAGGATGAGTACAATTGAGTCCTAGTGCACAAAAAGTGCTAACCCATTTCAAGTTCACGTCCCTAGGTTGATAATGAAATGAACCTTCATGATGAGCAAGATAACTACTTGGTGTAGATATATAATCTACAAGTTATAGCTTTAAGGGCTTAGTTATTGAACCATTAGAGGAGGCCAACATCTCCCTCCCTCTCTCTACCTCCCCCCTCTCTCTATCTCTTCCCATCTCTCTCTTCCTATCCCCTATCCATCTCTCTATCTCTACCTATCTCTCCATTTATCTTCATGTATATATTTCTCTATCTTTATCTTCTCATATATCACTATCTCCCTCTTTTTCTCTCCCTCTCTCCATCTCTATTTTTCTATCTCTACTTCTCATTATTTGTCTATCTCTTTTTTTCTCTCTATATCTCCTTATATCTCTTTGTCTCACTCTATCTCACCATTTATATCTCTTTATATCTATCCCTCTTCCTCTTCCTCTATATCTCTTTATCTCTCCCTCTACCTCTTCCTCCATATATCTCTTTCTCTCCCTTTCCCTCTTCCTCTCTATCTCTCCTCTCTATCTCTCTATCTCTCCTCTCTATCTTTCTCTATCTTTATCTCTCCCTCTAACTCTCTCTATATATTTGTCTCCCTCTTCCTCTCTTGCTATATCTTCATCTATAACTTTATCTTCCTCTCTCTCCCTCTATCTCTAGACATGTATTTCTCTATTCATCCATCTCTCTCTGCCTCTCCCTCTTCCTAGACCTCTATATCTATATCTCTTTGACTCTCCATCTACCTCTTCATATTTTTTCCATCTATCCCTCTATCTCTATCTCATTATCTATCTCGCTATCCCTATACCTCTCCATCTCTCCCTCTACATATTCATCTCTTCTATCTCTATCTATCCCTCTCTTCTCTCTATTTGTATCTCTCCATGTCCTATCTCTATTTGTATCTCTTCATGTCCTCTACATATGCATCTCCTTCTTCTCTATTTACATGCCCATTTCTATTTCTATCTTCCTCTTTATCTTTATCTCCTTCTTCATTTACATCTCCTCTCTCTATCTCTCACTCTCATTCACTCTATCTCTCCCACTCAATATATTTCTCTCTATCTCTCCTTATTTGTATCCCTATCTTTCCCTCTATCTTCATCTCCCTATTGCTCCCTCTTTTTATATCTCTCTACTTTTCTTTCCTCTATCTTTTTCTCTATCCCCTCTCCCTCTCTCCCATCTTCTCTCTTGCCCTCCTCTACCTATCTCTCCCCCCTCTTCTCTCTCCCCATCCTCTACCTATCTCTCTCCCTTTCTCTCCCTCCCTCTCTCTATCTCCCCCCTCTATCTCTCCCCATCTCTCCCTTCCTTTCCCCTATCCATCTCTCTTTCTCTACCTCTCTCTCCATTTATCTTCCCATATATCTTTCTCTCTCTTTAACATCTCATATATCACTATCTCCCCATTTTTCTCTCTCCCTATCTCCATCTCTATTTGTTTATCTCTTTGTTTCTCTATATATCTCTATATATCTCTCTATCTATCACTCTATCTCACCATCTATATCTCTTTATATCTCTCCCTCTCCCTCTTCCTCTATATCTCTCTATCTCTCCCTCTCTCTCTTCCTCCACATCTCTCTATCTTTCTCTATATTTATCTCTCCCTATACCTCTCTCTATCTATTTGTCTGCGTCTTCCTCTCTTGCTATAGCTTCATCTCTAAATTTGTCTTCCTCGAGCTCTCCCTCTATCTCTAGACATGTCTCTCTCTATTCATCCATCTCTCTCTCTCCCTCTCCCTCTCCCTCTTCCCAAACCTCTATCTCTATATCTCTTTGACTCTCCATTCACCTCTTCATATTTTTTCCATATATCCCTCTATCTCTATCTCATTATCTATCTCTCTCTATCCCCATATCTCTTCCTCTCGCTACTTCTCTCTATATATCAATTCCTATCTCTATCTTTATCCTTCTACCTCTCCCTCTCTCCCTCTATCTATTTATCTCTTCTATCTCTATTTATCCCTCTCTTCTCTCTATTTGTATCTCTCCATGTTCTCTACATATAATTCTCCTTCTCCTTCTCTATTTACATCTTCATTTCTATCTATATCTTCCTCTTTATCTATATCACCTTATCTATATCTCTCACTCTTCCCTCTTTTCTCTATTTATATCTCCTTACCCCCTCTCTCTCCCACTCTTCCCTATTTTATCTCTCCCTCTTTCTATCCCTATATCTTCCTTTCTCCCTATTGTAAACATACCATGCACCAGTTGGTAATGGAGCTTGATTATCTTCTTTATTTAGAGGTTTTGTTTCAATTATGTTTGGATCCCTATAAATGGATGTAAACATCATTTCTCCATTCTGACTTTTGTTGCACAAATATCATTTGCTAAATGACCTACTAATTGACCTCATGTACTGCACAAATGTATACAAAAAATAGACCAAAATTTTCATTGATTACTTTCCACACCTCTT
>VDFB02083029.1:0-33400 GCA_007258455.2 Sequoia sempervirens
AAAAGTGTCATTTGAGAGTAGTGCAAATGAGGAAACATAAATATCTTGCATTTTGTGTGTTGTGGGGTCAAAATAATTGTAGAAACACCATTTTGTGGGTGGGTGAATTCTATGGAATTCCTTTGTTCATTCTCCAGGTCATTTGATCATTCTGAACTACAAGCTTCTAACAAAGTCTCTTAAGATACCTAAGTGTAAAAAAATTCCAAACTATGACAAAAGTTAATTCTTAGAACCTGTGGCACCTATGAATGTTATTTATAAATCTACAAATACACATAGGGTCTTGTAGACACGTAAAATGTACTAATTGACATTGAACATCTGATCCTGACCACTAACATCGCTTCATCCTGAATCATCCTTTGGTCTAACCATTTAATCAAATGCCTTTATTTGATTAAATTCATCAATATTCCTCTCTTAATTAAATAAATCCGTTATCTAATTAAGTCATCCTTTCTCGATAATTAAATTAAACAAGGTCTAATTATCCCTATTTAATTAAATAATCAATTTTATTTGATTAAATCTTTAAAGTCTATCTATTAAATTAAATAAATTAAACCTTGTTTAATTTAAGCTAACATCACCCCCTTTAGCCAAATAAATCAAAATATATTTATTTAACTAAATCTTTAAATCATATTCTTCTCATATTTGATTTAAATCAATCCATAAATTTAAGTCAAATAGGTCACATCATTTAATCCTTCATTAAATTAATTAACCTTGATTAATTTAATCTCTTCTCATGTCCCATCCTCCATCTTTTGCCACTTGCACATAAAAATAGAGTTATTTGATTTATTAAATCTCTATTTATCTTCAACATGGCATCTTTGGAGAATATTCTTCAAATTTAAAATTCAAATCTAAGTTGACTTTGTCCTTCCAACAAGGCATTCATTCCCTCTTACAAGTCTTTTTGCATTGAGCCAAGTGGCCATAACTCCATTTGACTCTCCCTCCACCTTGCCATTAATACAATTTCAAAATTCAAATATTGGCATTTATTGGCACATTCATCAAAACTTGCACATCCTTGAACCATTCTCATTTGGACAAGTGGCACTTTTCCATTGGATGAAATTTAGTCCCACATTGCTCTATTTTGGGAATTCTCTCAACTTATTATTCTATAAATAGAGAGCTCCTCTATTATATTGGGCATCCACAATTTGAGTAAACTTACTATGCTCAAATCTTTAGCAATCTTCATCCATACTTTTGAATGTGTAGCTAAGTTATGCAGGTTTTTATCTTGGAGCATTCATCACTCTTCATCAAAGTGGATCAACTTTCATCACCAAATCACCATTGCATCATTGGAGTTGGGAAATGGTTAATTTTCACATCAAATTGGCACCAATTCCCTCAAGAGATTAAGAGTTTGCTTTGTTTTAGAATAGGATTTGATATGTTTTAAGTTTGGTTGTGTTATTCATTTCATTTCCTCTTTCTCTTGCAATTTAAATGAATTTCTCGAGGAATCTACATTCTAGCTTGCATTCGATCTAATTTGTGGTTTGTTTCATATGCTATTGCAGGTTTTGGATCTAGGTTCACAGGTCTCTCCACAATAATATATCTCAACTTTTCTTATCTCCAAACCATTTGACCATGACAATAATGGATCCAATGTTGCAAAAAGATTCATTTGAATTCAACACAACCTAAATCCAGGAGCCATATTTTGTGTTCTTTATATTGTGGGGAAAAATATATTGTGCCAACACATCTATATAGGTGAGTGAATGGTAGGTAAGGCCTCTGTTCATTCCCTATGCCAACTGATTGTTCTAGACTATAGGCTTTCAATAAAGTCCCTTAAGAGACCTATGTGCAAAAAACTACTAAACTATGATAAATTGGTTCTCAAAATTTGTGGCACCTAAATTGTTCTATTTAAATCTAATGCTATAATTAGGGACCCTCCATAATAAACTCTCACAAATTTTCTTGCCTCCAAACCGTTTGATTGTGGTGGTGATGGATGCAATGTTGCACAAAAATAATTTAAATTCAACACAACCTTGCTAGGAGCCATATTTTACATTCTTTGTATCATGCAACCAAACTAATTGCACAAAAACATTGAGGTAGGTAAGTGAATGATAGGGGATGCATCATTTTCACCCTATTTTTCCTAATCATTCTAGACTACAAGCTTCCAATAAAGTCTCTTAAGAGACCTAAGTGCAAAAAATTTCCAAACTATGACATACTAGTTCTCACAATCCATGGAAGTGATGAATATTCTGTCTAATCCTACAACTGAATGTAGGGTCCCTCCATAGTAATCTCCCTCAATTTTTGTTATCTCCAAACCATTTGACCATGGTTATGATGGATGCAATGTTACAAAAAGTGTCATTTGTATTCAATACAAGTATGCTAAGAGCCATATTTTACATTCTTTGTCTTGTGGGGGCCAATCAACTATGTGAAAAAATTAGGTTAGGTAGGTGAAAGCTAGGGGAGGCCCTATTTTATACCCCATTTTCCCCAATACTTCTAGGCTACACTATTATGACAAAGTCTCTTAAGAGACCTAAGTGCAAAAAAATGACCAACTATGATAGATTAGTTCTTGGAATTTGTGACACCTAGGAGTATTCCATTTCAACCTATAGGTGGATATGAAGTCCCTCTAAAATACCCTATCTCAATTCTAATCAAATTGACACCATTTGACCATTCTAACAATGAATGCATTCTTGCAAAAAGTCTCGATTGAGAGCATTGTAAATGTGGAAACAAGACTTTTTTGTATTCTCCGTGTCATGAGGTCCAATTGACTACACCAACATGTCAAGGTAGGTGGATCAAATATACTAGATGCCTTTTTTTGTACCCCACTTATCTTGATCATTCAAGGCTACACTATTTCAGTGTAGTGTCTTAAGAGCCCTAAGAGCAAAAAGGTGCCAAACTATGATAGAGCAGTTCTCAAAGATCGTGACTCTTAGGAATGTTCAATATGAACTTATAGGTGGATATGGGGTCCCTATAAAATACCCTATTTTGATTCTGGTCAACTCGACACCATTTGACCATTCTAAAAATGAATACATTCTTTCAAAAAGTGTTAGTTGAGAGCAATATAAATAAACATTTTTTTTCATGTTTTATGTGTCATGGACCTAACTAACTATGCTAAGATGTTGAGGTGAGTGGGTCAATGCTACCAGAGGCCTTATTTTGCACTCCAACTATCCTGATCATTCTAAGCTACACTATTCCCACATAAATTTTTAAGAGTTTTAAGAGAAAAATTGCCAAACAATGATGGAGTAGTTATCAGAGCTTGTGGCAGTAGGAATGTTCCATTTGAACCTACAAGTGGAAATGGTATCTCTCTCCAATAGCCTATCTCAATTTTGGTCAAATCGACACTATTTCACTATTCCAACAATGAATTCTTTCTTGTAAAAAGAGTCAATTAGGGGTAGGATAAATGTGCAAATAGATACATCAAGGTAGGTGGTTCAATGCTATCAAAGACCACACTTACATATAAAGTTGGTATGATAGTCTTAGACATTTATCCTTCTAGAACTCAAGGTATTTAATAAGATCTATTCCTTCCAAACATGATTCCCCTTCATAATTTCTTGTACCACAAGCTTTGGATAAGTGTGGATGACATGAAAACCTTTAGGAATGCTATTATGAAACCATTACACTTTGCATGTCTATCAAATTATGAATATCAACCTTAAATATTTCATGATAATCTTATTTATGATTGTACTAATATTCCTACATGATGTAAAATCAAGTCTAAGCAATCATGATATTGAAAATGAATGGAAACATACTAGCTACTGATCTAACATTCATGTGGAAGATTTTGATAATTATATGTTCAAATCAAAATCATGTGGCATCATTATGACCTTTTGATCAAAACCATCCTCTAGGGTTTGGTGGGTTTCCAGGAGAAACCAAATAGTAAATCTTCATCTTATTGAGTATCTTAATCAAAAACCATAAAAAATAAAATCATTAGATTTTAAAATATCTATGGGTAAAAAACGCTCAGTTAATCATCAAATAAAAAAAATTCCAAAATCAAACTCTCATATTAGAATAAAAACTTGGCATGAAACATCAAATCTAATTGATATTTACTCTAAAATGATACAAAATCAATATAAACATGATTTTTTGTGTCTAGGAAAAGGAAAAACAAAGATATGAATGCACATGGCTAACAAACGCCAAAAAATAAAGAAAACCTTGCCCTATATTAAAAAAATGAGTTATAAATTAGACATAGAATGGTAAAATAAGTGTCATAAAAGGATTGTCCATACAACCACATGTATAGTAGGTATTGGGTGAAGTTTTAGGAACCTAGGATATGACATAATAACTATTACAAATTAAAAAGGCCTCATGACCAATTTTAAATATAGGTCATCAATTTTAGACCCAAAAGTAATTTTAAAATGGGTTTAATTTTTTTTCCCATTATGACTTCATTTCTAGTGCCAAAGTTTCCTCTTTGGATTATTAGGACTTATTAGAGGGTTTAGGGTTGTTTAAAGGTGGAAAAATATAAATTTAACCCCTAAAACTCTCAACACTTGGATTATAACCTTGAATAAGTATCCTTTACATGTTATACACACTCACAATGCCTCTAGAGATACTCAATGATATTGATGCAACTTAAACTCTTCACTATTATACTGTGATATAAAAATTTATTATTATGAAGCAATGATGTACACGATATTAAAGATGAAGCATACCTCATTAAAAAAAACTAATATCAATACATACATCCATCTTTCCACATCAAAATTAAAAATTCCAAGCTTAGGTACAAACCCAAATAACTATGATTTCCCTCAAACAAGAATCCTTCAAATCATGCATAATGCAATGAGAAAGATGATACTATAAACAACCTGAGATTTTAAGATCATCATGGAGGAGGTCAATTCACTTGATAAGACAATCACAAAAACTCTTTGTCAAAATATACGAAGAATCAATTCCATTCTCATCTAGTTAAAGCCATTGTAAAATAGAGACAAGTCAATCAATCAAACAAAATCACTTCTTAGTATATATATTAGGACAAACAATTCATCTAAACCATGTCATCCAATCAGGGCTCTATATGACCAAGCTGAAGTGACCGACCAAGACCTAGACAAGGATCTAACTCAGTGGAGAACATGAAAGACTAAAATAATTGGGAATTTATTCAATTACTCAAATCAAAAGATATCCATTTTACTTATGTAATTATTCATCTATTCAATTAATCATTCATAGAAAATATGGACAACATTAGTTAAAAAAGGTATTAACTAAAAATGTGCATAAGCATACAATGTTATGTTGGTAAAAGTATAATATATGTACAAGAAAGTCATATAGGAATATAATGTCACATATGTGTAATATAAAAATATATGTACAAAAATGTCATATAGGCATTCAAAAAATTCCTAATGTAATCACTTCCCTCTAGGGGAAGGAAAAATATCATGAGATTCCTTTGACTGTCGAATGGATGGAGAGGAAAGAGATGATGGTTGCTTTTAAACTTGCTAACTTGATCTCATAATTTTTTGGAGCTCCCCCTAATACAATAAAA
The DNA here is from genome assembly GCA_007258455.2 of Sequoia sempervirens. Taxonomy (NCBI): domain Eukaryota; kingdom Viridiplantae; phylum Streptophyta; class Pinopsida; order Cupressales; family Cupressaceae; genus Sequoia; species Sequoia sempervirens. Next base: position 5,621 of record VDFB02083029.1, read on the forward strand.
ATATACACAAAAATTAATATATAAAAATAAATTATATAATGACATATAATGAAATAATCACTTACTTCTAGATGATAATCTCTCTCAAGATATCATTGTATCTCTTCATTAGTTTGAGGGGCACAGACTGGAGTTGTGACCTTCTAGGATAAGCATCAAGAATTAAATTAAACTACAAATGAATATGATTCAAATTTGTACTAATAGACTAGGGATAAAATAAAAAATAGAATATAAATTTTACTAATCTATCTTATAGCTTTGTTGAAGGAGTTAAAGATAATATTATTACAACAACACCCTCCTCTAGTGTGCTACAAATACCAGGAGGAGTCTCTAATATCCTTAACTAAAAATGAAACAACAAATTATTAAAATACCAAAATCTACATAATATTATTTTACAAACATAATGATTAAAACTAGTCAAGCTTACCTTAGTGAAAGATGTATGACCACTCCAACTAATAGGTCTTGATGCTGAAGGCCCAACATCCACCTGTTCAACATCTAATGTTAATTTTAGGATTACCATTCATATAAGGTAAAAATATTTACATGTACTATATTTACTATTTCTTTACTAATTACATACATGTGGCCTTGACATCATTGTGCAATCAAGGTTTGAAGGGCCACTAGACATAGGGTGATCACTCTAATATTGAAATTTTATTACAATTAATTTAGAAATTTCAAGTTAATCTTACATTTCAAAATGAAATATAGAATTGAATTTAACTTCATTCAAATTTACCTATCATTTCCAAATGTCTCATCTAGCATCTCATATGTGAACACCATTTGATCCACTATGGATGTTCCTTGATACTAGTCACGTGCATCCCAATCATTCTTAGACCCATATTAAAAAAGAGGCTTACAGTTTCAACACATATGAGGTGAATGATGAGACCTAGAAGCCTCATCCTCATCACCTTGTGCTAAAGACCTAGTGTATTGTGAAAGGATATGAGTGTTCATGAGTTGATGGACTACAAGGTCTCGACCTCAACACTCTCCTTAACAATAGAAGGGATCATGACATGATCAATGTGTGGCCTAGATGGGAGTCTTCATGCCTGGTCTTGGGCATGATGTGCCCCCTCTCTATTCTATGCAGAGCCCCCACCTCTACCTTAGAACTCCTGCATGTCAAAGTAGTTTGGGATCTCATTGAGAACAAACTTGTAATAGAGTTTCCTCAAAAAGTATCACGAGACCTCATTTTTGTTGCATGGAGGAAAAACCATCCACATCTATCCCAAAAATGATTATTTATCCCTTGGTGTTGGCACCAATGGATAGGGAAGCTCCTACAACTATTATGTAGGGGTGCATTAGCTTGTGAATCAGTGAACAATGCACACAAGTTAAATTTCATTATTTTTATTTTACTTGTTCGTAGGATAACTTATCAGCATAAAATTCTCTTTCTTATTCCCTCTTGTTTGACTAGGTGTTGATTTGGCCACTTAAAAACCTATGTGAGAGAGGATAAATTCCAATGAAGTGGTAATGGTAGACCATGGAAGGTTGTTCCACTTAGATCTCTCAACTTTCCAATTAGTGTTTTAAGTTCTTTCTTCTTGTTTTATATTTTCCCTAGGATATTTTCTCACATCCTAGGAGGATTTCAAAGAATTGTCGAAGGGATTTTTATGGTTTTTCTTCACTAGGGTTTTCATGAATTGGTGAATTAGGGTTTTCATGAACTGGTTGGGGATTTTCAATTCTTGAAAATTAAAAAATTTAATAAAATCAATTTCTATCTTGCTATTTGATTGAATTTTTACACTAAAAACCAAAAAACCTTGCCTCTACCTTGTGGATGTTATGCCAACATTTTGACAATAGTTTGGTGGACTTCATAATGCATGTGTGCTTTTGGTTGGTTTTTGTTTGCTCTTTGGAAATGAGAGGTTGAGTTCAAATGAGATCAACCTCTTTGCTATTTTATTTTTATGTCAGGTAAAATATTCCCACGTTATGTCTTACATAGGACCAAAAGTGGTGTGACCACTTTTTGGTCCCTCATTTATGTGCATTTACCCTGAAGTTATGTTTCATTTATTATTTAAATGTTATGATTAGATGGAATTAATGATACAATGTTGTGTAGTTAACATTATTCCAGGAGTTGAATTGCTCTTTTATTCTTGTTGCATTTGATGTATGATTTCATTGCTTATGAATTATATGTTATGCTTTGAATATTGCTATGATTGTAGAGTAGAAGCATTAGTTTATTTTTTTCATTTGACTCTTGTAAGAGTTAAGGACTACCATGTATGCTTGTGTTGTATATAATACAAATGGGTGTGATTTTTTGCACGAGGCAAGTGAGTATGCTAAAAATTTAACATCTTGGGTTGAAATGATTCATTTGATTTATGCAAAATTTATGTATGTTATTAAATTGAGTGCAATCAAGTGTTTGGTTCAAACATTTTCTAGACAACACTTGGTTTAAGGTGGTTTGCCTTGTTTTGGGTATAACATGTTATAGACGTTGCAAGTATGAGAAGTTGGTTTTGTCATTGATGTCAACAAGCCTGTGTTGTCATTAGTGTCAACTGTATGAGAAGAAGATTGTTGCAAGAAGATGTGCAGTTGGTATTGAGTTGGTAGTATCATTGATGAGGTTTCTGATGATGCTTTGATTAGCTGCATTATGTTGTCATTAGTAAGCTATTGGTTTCAACCTCTAGTTTTGCTTTGGTAAGCTTCTATCTTTGGATATATGATTAAGGAAGTGATGAAGATGATGAGGATGTGTTTTTGGTCCTTGGTTTCCAAGTGCTTTTGAGGAAATTGAATAAAAACAGGAAACAATGTATTGTAGTGTTGTTCTGGGTTGTAGAGTAGTGTACTGGTGTTGCTCCACATTTCTTCTAGGTTGAAGATCTACTTATGCATTTCATATATGTTGATAAAAGGTGTTCAGAGGAGTTGTATTCAAAATTTGGTGTTCTAGATTGTTGTGCAAAGGAAGTTGTGTTCACCAATGTGTGAACAGTGTATTACAAAGGTGTCTAGGATAAATTTTTTTGCTCTGTGTTTCTCTATAATTTGGTTTCAGGTCTTGTGGATTTGAAGGTGTGCTGATAGTGGTGGTATATTTCTTTAGTTGAATTTGTTCATGGTTTGGTGCTTTGGAAGTCAGTTTCTTGAGTTACAATGTATGGAAGAGTTGTTTGAGTGTACTGGGTGTGTACATTCTTCAGGTGAAATTTGTTGCAAAGGAGTTTCTTGGACTTCAAGATGTTTGTGGAATATTCCAGATTATGTTCAGGTGACATTTGTTGTCCACGAGTTTTTTTTGGATCAAAGGAAGCGTGTAATTGAAAGTTTAACGGTGTTTACATGGGTAACGACCGACTTGGGTGTTTAGTGTACACTACTTGCAAAATTTGTGGAAGCGTGGTGTGACATGTATGAGTGGATTTAGGTTCTAGCTAAGGTGTGTTGTGGTTTTCCTTCATTCCTTTTCACTATGGTAATGTTTTGGTTCTGACCTAATTTGAATTTGCACGGTTGAGGTGCATAGCCAACCTTGGAGAATGTTTTTAAGGTTGAAGATATTATAAATATGAGTTGAGTTGTTGAGGGATGCGAAGATAGATGAGTATGATGCGAGTGAGGTGAATTGCAGAGTTTTAGGGTGAAAATTTGTAAAGTGCAATGCGAGCTTTCATGTGTTAGATTGCTAGATGCAGTGAGTAGAAGGTATCTACAATTCTTCAATAAAGCTACAAAGGTGTTGATGATGTTGTGGTGGATTTTTCTGTTGCTTTGAGATGGATTTATCATTGTAACACTCTTCTTTATCTTCTTTTCTATTATGGTAGTGAGCTTTTGGTAGTGATCCTTTATTTCTTTAGGCAGTGAGCCCTCCGACAATGAGCCCTATTGTATTCAGTGTTGATATTACTTTATATTGTGAGCATATCCTCACCATGGTTTTTACCATCTTGGGTTTTCCACATAAATTTGGTGTTCTCTTGTGCATGGTGTTGATTTGATTTAGTTTCTATTATTTTCTTTTCATGCTAAATCACTATAACAAATTAAGTGTTAATTGGATTAATGCGGATCTAAATGTTTGTGAGGGTTTTGAAGTTTTAAGGTACAACTGATTCACCCCCCTCTCAGTTGTCTTGTGCATTCAATGATTGGTATCACATCAAGGCTCCTGGGAAGAAAGATTAATCGCTTGAGGTACATCTAGGATGACACACAAGAAAGAGATTCCTATGTTTGATGGAACAAATTATGCATTCTAGAAGACAAAGATGGAAGAATTTCTCCTTTATCTAGGATTCGATGTCTAGAAGTTAGTTAAAGATGGATATACTATGATTTCAAATGGTCCAAGCACTAATGATGAGATCAAGGCCTATGAAAGCAATGGTAAAGCAAGGTATTCTCTCTTAAGTGGTCTTACTAATTTTGAGCTAGTGAAAGTGATGAGTTTGAAAACTACTAGAGATATTTAGGTAAAGTTAGAAATTATTTATGAAGGAGATGATAAGGTCAAAGAATTTAAGATACAGAATTTGAAGGTCATGTTTGAGAACCTGTGGATGTATGAAGATGAAAATTTTGTACCAGCTATATGCAAAGGGTAGATGAAGTTGTTAGCTCCATCAGAGGTCTTGGTGGAGAACTCAAAGAACCATAAGTGGTAAAGAAAATTCTTAGAACTCTTCCTAAATCTTATAGTCATAAGGTTTCTTCTATTAAGGAATTTACAAATTTAAATCAATATACCAAAGATCAGTTGTATGGTTCTTTAACTACTTTTGAGATGAGAGAATTTGGTACAAATAGTGGTTCAAAAGTTGAGATTTCTTTTAAGGCTGGAAAATCAGAGGAGATGAAGGAATCAAATTAGGAGGATCTTGATGATGTAGAAACTAAATTTGTAAGGAGAATGAAGAAGGGTACTAGTAAGTACAGTGGTAAGTTTCCTTTCAAATGTTTCAATTGTGGAAAGATAGGTCATTATGCTTCAAGATGTCGAAACAGAGCTTTGAATAACAAAAATAAGGAGAACAAAGGTAAGCTGATTAAGAAAAGTTATTATTTTAGAGAAGATGCAAGTATTTTTGATGATGAATTTGATTATGCAGATGATGATGATGGTGAATTCTTGTTCATGGCTTTAAAAGATGAATATGTTTCTGCTAACCTTGAGAGATGTGTGAAGGAAAGCCCTCTAGAGACAAATGATAAGATTGAAGGTACTTTGGTATCTGCTTTTCATGCTAGACAAGAGAGAACTACTAGATCATTTATACTGGATGCTCTAATCATATGACTAGTGACAAGATTAAGTTTGTTAAACTTAAAAAATATGAAGGAGGATATGTTAGATTTGGTGATGATACATCTGCTAAGATATGCGGCAAAGGTTCTATCAGTTTTGATGGAAAGAAAAATATTGATGATGTTTACTATGCTAAGGGTTTAAGGCATAACCTCTTGAGTGTTGGACAAGTGTGTAGCAAATGATACAATCTTATGTTTTTGGATGATGGATGTGAGATCAGAAAAGGCTCCAGAAACGTGGTTGCTACTGGAAGAAGGATATATGGAAATGTTTATCAACTTAAGGGTGTTGATGGTCATTTCTTTATGAATCAAATTAATGAAAGTTGGTTATGGCATAGGAGGATGTGTCACATCAATTTTGATAACCTAGTAAGAATCAATTTTGTTCAAGCTATGAGATATCTGCCAAAGATTACAAAGCCTATCAATGTTGTCTGCAAGGAATGCCAAATTGGACATAAAGCAAGAAGAAGCTTCAAAGTCAAAGAACAATCTACTACCAAACTATTGGAATTTGTACATATAGATCTTTGTGGTCCTACAAGAGTAAGAAGTCTTCAAGGTGATAGGCGTTTCATGCTATTGATTGATGATTATTCTAGAATGACATGGGTTACTTTTCTCAAATAAAAATCAGAAGCTCTAGATAAGTTCAAAGAATTTAAGGTTATGGTTGAGAATGAAATGGATATGAAAATAAAATGTTTGAGGCTTGACAAAGCTGGAGAGTTCACCTCCAATGAGTTTAACATCTTTTGTGAGAATAATGGCATAAAGAGGCACTCTTTTTCCCCTAGGAATCCTCAACAGAATAGAGTGGTTGAAAGAAAGAGTAGGACTGTTCAAAAAGCTGCAAGGACAATAATGAAATAAGCAAATCTACCAAAAGTCTACTGGAGAGACACAATTCATATTGTTGTTTATATACTTAACAAAGTTCAAGCAAGAGCAAACAACACAAAAAATCCCTATGAGCTATGGTATGGAAGGTTCCTACTGTGAAGTACTTTAGAGTGTCTGGAAGCAAATTTTATATCAGAAGAGATGAAGAAAACTTAGGAAAGTTTGATGCAAGGTCTGATAAAGGTATCTTCCTTGGATATTCTACTAGAAGCAAAGCTTACCTACAAAAAGAGATTGAGAAAGATTGTTAAGAGTGAAAATGTTAAGGTTGATGAAGATTTAAAAAAGAATTTAGTGGTGATAGATGGATATGAATCAAATGCGTCTTCTTATAGAGAAGAAGAAAAAACTAAAGAAAAAGAAGTGTAGATTGGAGAGGAAGAAGCTCCATAAAAGACTCCTAAAATTCCTAAGTATGTGCAGAAGAATCATTCTGAAGAACAAATCATTGGACATAAGAGCAAAGGTATACTGACAAGAAGGAAATCTACTAAAGAACAAGTAAATATGTGTTTACTTTTTGAAGTTGAAGCTAAAATAGTGATTGAAGCATGAAAATATGGAAATTGGATCAAGGCTATGGAAGAAGAATTGTTGCAGATTGAGAAGAATCAAACTTGGGAACTTTTCCCAAGACCAGAAAACAATAAATGTGATTGGAAATAAGTGGGTATTAAAAAAAAAACTAAATGAGAATAGAGAAGTGGTAAGGAACAAGGCAAGACTTGTGTGTAAATGCTACTCATAGGTTGAAGGAATATATTTTGAGGAGATATTTACTCCAGTGACAAGAATGGAAGCTATCAGGATGTTTTTAGATTTTGCAACATACAAGAACTTAAAAGTTTATCAAATGGATGTGAATTCTTCTTTCTTGAATGAAGAATTGGAAGAAGAGGTATACATAGAACAACCAACAGGATTTCAATTGTCAGACAAATCAAATATGGTTTGCAGATTGAAGAAAGCATTGTATGGAAAGAAGCAAGCTCTTAGAGCTTGGTATGCAAGGTTGAAAAGGTATTTGTTACAACAAGGATTCAATAAAGGTACCACATATACCAATATTTACTTCAAAGTTGAAAAAGATAAAATCTTCACTGTGGTTCTATATGTTGATGACATTATTTTTGGAGGAAATAAAGCTATGTGCAAGAAGTTTGTAGAGGAAATGCAGAAAGAGTTTGAAATATCTATGTTTTGGGAGATGAATTTCTTCCTTGGATTACAAATCAATCAGACAGATAAAGGTACTTTCATTTCACAATCAAAGTATTTCAAGGAAATGTTGAAGAAGTTTGGAATGGAAGATTCTAATTTGGTATGTAACCCCATGGATACTGGTTGCAAGTTGAGTAAGAATGATGAATCTGATCAAAGCAAGTATAGATCAATGATTGGAGGACTACTATATCTAACTGCTACTAGACTAGATATCATGCATGCAGTTTGTCTTGTGGCTAGATTTCAAGAAGATCCTAGAGAGTCACATGTTACAACAATGAAGAGGATATTCAGATACTTAAAGGGAACTTCAGATTATGGCCTATGGTATCTAAAATATACTGATTTTACTCTATGTACTTACACAGATGCAGATTGGGCTAGTTGAATGGATGAAAAAAAAGTACAAGTGGTGGTACATTATTTCTTGGATGCAGATTGGTGTAATGGCTAAGTAAGAAACAAGATTCAATATCTTTATCTATTGCAGAGGAAAAGTACATTGCAACAACATCTTGTTGCACACAAGTGTTGTGGATGAGGAAAACATTGAAGGACATCAGGGTGGTATATGATGAACCTTTATTTCTATCTTCTATGATAATACAAGTGCTATCAATATTTCAATGAATCCAATAATACATTCAAGGACAAAAAATATCTCAATCTAGTATCACTTCTTAAGAGAGAAGGTTGTAGATAATGAAGTAAAGCTTGAGTATGTGCCTACAAAGGATCAGGTTGCTGATATATTCACTAGGGATCTTCCTAAGGATACATTTGAGTATCTCCAAGAGAAGTTGGGGGTCATTTCCCCTCCTTTGAACTAGATGCATAAGGAGACACATTAGTCTAGTGGATTTCAAGATTTATTGTTTGGTCTGGACTGATGTTGGAGGCTACCTCTCAGGGGAGTAGGTAGTGGCATTTTTGGTTATTGTAGTCAGAAAGAGTAAGTGTTGTCATTATGCAGTAGTTGTTGATTAGTGCAGTATGGTGTGTGCTCCTAAGGGGGCATATATTGAGCAATCTAGGTAAGATAATTGCAGAGCAGTTGTGAGAAGGTTGATTGGTGTCAAAGGAGAAACTTAAGTGATGCAAATCTTTTGTCCTTTTCCGTTGTTGTCAAAGAGGGAGAGAATAATGTGAAAAAACAAAACGAAGAATGAATCACGTGGAAAAGATAAGTTGAAAGGGGAGAGTGAGTAATGAAAAGAGAGAAAAGGAAATAGGTATGGAGAAGAGCGTTGTTGATGGTTTTTCACATCATGTGTTGTCATCAATGGCAAAGGGGGAGATTGTTGCAAGTATGAGAAGTTGGTGTTGTCATTGATGTCAACAAGCCTGTGTTGTCATTGAGTCTCAATTGTATGAGAAAAAGATTGTTGCAAGAAGATGTGTAGTTGGTATTGAGTTGGTACTGTCATTGATGAGGTTTCTAATGATGTTTTGATTAGTTGCATTATGTTGTCATTAGTAAGCTACTGGTGTCAACCTCTAGTGTTTCTATGATAAGCGTCTATCTATGGATATATGATTGAGGAAGTGATGAAGATGATGTGGATGTGTTTCTGGTGCTTGGTTTCCAAGTGCTTTTGAGAAAATTAAATAAAAAGAGGAAACAGTGTATTGCAGTGTTGTTCTGGTTTGCAGAGTAGTGTGATGGTGTTGCTCCACATTTCTTCTAGGTTGAAGATATGTTGATCAGAGGTGTTAAAAGGATTTGTATTTAGAATTTGGTGTTCTGGATCGCTGTGCAAAGGAAGTAGTGTTCACTAGTGTGTGAACTATGCATTGCAGAGGTGTTTATATACTATCTTGTATGTACATCATGGTGACTTTTCCACATGCCATAATTAAATTTTCCACTTGTGTCACTGATTTTGGTGTATAGGTGTCATGTACCTTGAGTTCCATTTTATTTTTAATAGAATCTTAAGTGCATAGACATGCAATGTGACTTGTTGATGTTACATTTATATTATGAAAAAATTGTTCATCCATGTTTTGACCATTAATGTCTTTGGTGAAGCTTAGGGAATTATAGAATTTATGATTTATAAATTAGTTTATGGGTGTAGTTAAAAAGTGAGCACTTGAAATGAGGTTTAACTTATACAAAGGTTGATTTACCATGGAATAGATTTAATTTTTTAATTTTAATAAAAGTATCTTCTAGGCTCAAAGATGGGTCTAATCATGACTGGCTTACTCAACAAGCTATTTGATAAAGATACAGTATTTAGCATGAATTGATATACAATGAATATATAAGGGTGGGTTGAGAAGTGTGTATGCCAATATCACCGTTTTTGAATACATGTCAAGATATTTTTAAAGATAAAATAATAGGAATTATATAGGCCCTTACCCACAAAAGTAAAATCTTAGAACAATAGATTAAAAACTACCAAACAACATAAGTGTATAGCTTACAAACAAGCTTCACCCTCTGAAGATTACAATCATTTTTTCTATTTTAAGTGGGACCACAACATCATTTTTATAGATGGTTCATTTTGGTTTTTCCTTTCCTTCATTTCACCATAGTCCAATATAGCATGCTTTCTATAGCAAAGGAGACACACCTTATCCTTCACTATAGTTTCCAACTTTTGAAAGATAATTCACTTCAAAAAAAATTATTCACTCAACATCTTTATGCACTCCTTTGAGGTAGCATATGCTGATTCAAGAAGTTCTAAATATAGTATCGCTATCCATTTCTTCCTTATTTTGGAAAATTTTCTATGTATTCTAAAGAAGTTCTACATGATTCCCCAAATATTTAACTCCTTTATCTTTTTCTACCATTTTTTCCTTCTCAAAAATCATTAAAGCCATCTCCTCAGCCTTTGCATCCTCTCTTGACTAAATTTGCTTCTCTACATCCTCTTCCCCTTTTGGGATATTAGGTTTTACAACTAAAGAACAACCCATTAGCTTGTTCAAAGTATTCATCCTTCCACCAAGAGGATTGACCTAAGGAATTTTTAAAATTTAGAAATTCTTCCACCTTATGCCTTACTTTATAACATTTCCAAAAATGAAAGGAAATTTTCTCCTAATTGTACAATTGCAATCATGTTTCATTTCTCACTTTCAACTCAATTTCTTCAGGGCAATCATTACTCAAATCAATTTCAACAAGAAGACTCGTTGTATCCATAAGAGTATGCTTATGAGTGTTAGGTGACATAGCTATGAACTTGCTTGAAGAATGTCCTATCTTATTCAATGTTTAATGCAACAAAAAATGAATAGGGAGATTAGAAATCCTTATCCAAATTAGTGCAACCGACAACATTTTTGTGAATGCATTGGAGTTGGGAAACCATGATTTCAGGAGCAAAGGTCTCATCCCAAAACCAAAGCCCTTTTTCTGAGACCATATTCCTATCACTCAAAGCATCACAAACCACCACAAAAAGCTTGTGCATGAGGATAAATGACCACTAGCTCAACTAAGAAAGGTTTCCAAGGTAATCAATCTATTTGTTTAAAGTTGAGAGAGAAGGCTATCCTAAAACTTCCAACCAAATCCTTCTCCTTGAAATGCTCCATTTCAATCTCTTCAACTTCACCTAGCTCTATCATAGAATCTTTAGTAATTTATATGTGGTTGAAACCTACCCTTTGCTCCAAGACCTTAGACATTGTTCACTCCTTCATAACCTTCTTTTCCTAAGAATGCTGGCTAACAATCTCCACAAAGGAATGACTCTTCACAATCTTTTTGTTGTTTGCCTACTTGCTTTTTCCCCTAACATCTATTATCTTGTTAGATGTTACATGCTCGACATTGCTTCCAACATGACAACCTATTTGTGGTCTTCGAGAATCTCCTTATTGCTATTAAGAACCTTGCTAGCACTTTCCACATGCATGCCTTATAATTCAACATTATCACTAACTTGCTTCTACTTCATTATTGCGAAACCTTGTGGTGACAATTGCTCTCTACTTCATGAAAACAAGTTAAAAGTTTCATTTCCATTCTCTTCTTTTTTATTTTCATTCATTTAACTGCATAATAAGAGTTGATTGACATTTGAAATGCTTAATGTTTTTTAAAAAGAAAATGATGACCCAAAATACAATATCCATTAAATTTAAACAAAGATTTCATAATGAATATTTGACTAGACCAATGTATCAATGAACAATCCACCATGGAAATCAAATAGATCACTTTCCCTGTGAATGGAAAATTATCCAAAATACGATGTGAATTCACAGATACCATATGCCACATGTAGTACAAAACGGGTCCCACAGAATATGACAGGGTATGAGCCACAGAAATATAGGTACCGTACAACGTGTCACTCTACGATTGGGATGGCCTCTGGAGAGGACCATAGGAGCCGTACATCACTGGGGAGAGTTGGAACCTTGACATTGATTGATAAACAAATAGAATATCTATATTACAAGTTGAAGTCTTCCAAGTTTCTCATTCTGTCCCAGGAAATTTTGATTTAGCTAAGTGGGGCGGCGTTGGCCTAATCTCTGAATTTTCTGTCACGTTTGGGCAGAGAATAAAAACCTCTGTTTTGACACCCAAGAGGCAAAGGAAAGCTTCATATTCCTTTCTTTAAAATATTCTGTAGAGGGAAGGTAATTGCAGGTATCAGACTTAAACCAAGGGATTTTTAAAGGCTATGTTTGGATTATGGTTGGAACCTTGACATTGATTGATAAACAAATAGAATATCTATATTACAAGTTGAAGTCTTCAAGTTTCTCATTCTGTCCCAGGAAATTTTGATTTAGCTAAGTGGGGCGGCGTTGGCCTAATCTCTGAATTTTCTGTCACGTTTGGGCAGAGAATAAAACCTCTGTTTTGACACCCAAGAGGCAAAGGAAAGCTTCATATTCCTTTCTTTAAAATATTCTGTAGAGGGAAGGTAATTGCAGGTATCAGACTTAAACCAAGGGATTTTTAAAGGCTATGTTTGGATTATGGTTGGATGGATCCTAAGAATTCAAAGCCTGTTAACCCTGTGTTTGTCAACACAAGGAAGGCTATCTTAGACAGACTGGGGGATGGTGGATTGCAGAATAAGAAACACCATTTTGTTTTGGTTCATGAAGGAGGCCATGGAGCCTGGTGTTGGTATAAAACTGCTGACCTATTGCAAAAATCAGGCCACAAGGTCACTGTCTTTGACTTAGCTGGCTCTGGCCTTCATCCCACACATCCTTCCAATGTTTCCACATTTGAAGAATATATACAGCCTCTCTTGGATGTCCTCCAATCAATCAAAGATCCAGACAAGGTAAAGAAGAAATGTTGTGAATTTTAATTTGTAGAGTGCCATAATTTTGTGTTGAAATTGAATGGTTTAGCAACCACAGGTGGGTTCTATGGAACTTATGGGCCTGATTACAAATAGAAAATTGCACAAGTCTTCATCTCCCTCAAGGTTATGAGTGCATTTTCTTAGCTTCAAAAAGTCTTCATGCATTTTGAGGACTTCTGCCTTATTACAGGGGGACAGTTTATATAATTCAACTTACTCAAATCTTCATGCGTATTGAATACTTCTGCCTTATTTTCTGGTGCATCTGGACTGTAGAATCACATACTCTTATCCTTAATTTCTTTGGACTGCAAAGAAAGTTTCTCAGTAGATTTTGAGGCCTTCACCTGCATTGACTAGTAATATGCTTTTCCATAAGGATGATTTTCTGCTTTCTGTGGTTGTTATTAGGTTGATCTTACTTTAGTTGGCATGAGTTTTCGACAGTCCGTGTAGTATTTAAAAGATTGGTTCTCGCAGTTTTGGATCACACTCAGCAATCCATCATCAGAAAGAGGATCAATACAAAAACATATGCAGAACAGTCTTTTCAATGATCTTACTTTCTCACAAAATCTTGTATAGCTTGTCTATTATCTTGTTTCAAAACAAAATTTCTCAACAGGAGTTTTTCTATGGTCTTCACCTTCTTGTACTGAGCATTTCTCTTACTGCAAGCATTGTCAGTACATCATATCTGATGCCATATACAGCATGTACTGCCTCACCCTCTTCTCCTAATTATAGTGCTTCTTTCTATTAACACTACAGATTAAAAGGCCTGTGCTTTTACGCCTACCTCTTCTGCTTTTACACCTAATTCTTCTAATATTGGTAATTTGTTGTAACAGGTGGTTTTGGTGGGTCATGGATTGGGGGGAATGGCGTTGGCATATGTCAGTGAGATTTTTTCAACTAAGATTGCGGTTGCAGTGTATCTGGCAGCTCTAATGCTGCCAGGAGGATTGCACTTGCTAAAACAAGAGATGAACAAGGTCAGTCACTATATTTGGGTTTTGTTTGTTATTAGCTAAAACCATAATTCTCATAAATGTGGTTCATCAAATAACAGCTAGAAGCCACCGAGGAGGATGACAATGACATAGAATTCATATGGGACTTGGCAACAACACCAACCTTTTGTCTAAAGAAGCATGCAAAGAAATTCTCTATAACATGAGTCCATCACAGGTTATTGCCTGGTCTGTATGCCTTCCTTTTTAATCTTCTGTCAGCTTTACCCAACTGACATCCAATCTATTCTTGTTATCTTATCTACAGGATATTCAATTGGCTTCCACCTTGTTAAGACCCATTCCTCTGGTTGCAAAGATGGCAAAGGTAGAGACAAGTAATGAAGGATATGGGTGTGTATCCAGAGTATACATAAAGACAAGTGCAGATAGAGCCTGCCCTGTGAAGGCTCAAGAGGCCATGATCAAGATGAACCCCCCTCACAGAACTCTATGCCTCAACTGTGATCATAGCCCTTTTTTCTCTGCATCTCAAGAACTTCACCACATGTTATTGGGTATTGGAAATACTTATGACAGGTGAAACAAATGTGAAGATTCAATTGGACGAGTCTTTGCATGTTAGGTAAAGATTGATTAAGACAAATTTTGTAGCACAATAAAACAGTGGGGATTTGTTATACTTTAATTGGCTTTTCTATAGTTTCAAGATTCCCTCGTTTTCAAAGGCATTCATGGACTTTGAGAACCATGTTTATCTTTGTTTTCACGCAAGCATGTTTCTTTATAAAGTTTTGACTGGAATTTGTCAACTCAATGTGTAAGCAAAACTAATTTCTCAACTCAAAAAGAATAATCAGACCGTTTTAGTTGTACCAGAAACCTGGGTAATAGGACATGCATTCTATACGACGGGCCGCGGGTCGTGGGTAACGAGTCACGGGTCAGACATACCTTTGTTAGGGGAGTTCGAATGTTCTAGACAAACTACTTGTCCTGTCAATTTTCCATTTATCTTCATGTCAATAAGTCTATTTTCTTGCTCCATGTGGATTTTGTTTAATCCAATTAGTCACCCCACATTGCCAATAACCAAAATTGGAAGACACCCTAGGAACAAATTAGTTTAAGCAAAATCTACATGGAGCAAGAAAATAAACACTTATTGACGTGAAGATAAATGAAAAAAATACAATATTCATCAATAATGAGCTCACAAACTAAGCATATTATCCCACCATAAAATGGAATGAAGTTGCATTTTATCAAAGATAGTCTTTAGAAATAGAAAAAAAATCTTAAATATTATTTATAGAAAATTAGGAAAAAAAGAAATCTTATCATAGAATTCTAAAATAACTAGAGATAATTTGTAATATCCACATGAGAAAGATGAATTATTTACAACCACACCCCTTTTTAAGTGTAACTTTAGTAAGTCAAAAGAATGGATCCTAACAACTAGACCATGTTAGGTACTTATTTACATAATATTTCCCCCAAAGAAAGAATCCCTCCCCATTAAAGAGATAGAAGAGATGCACCCCTATTAAAGGGAGAGAAGAGATTTCCCCCACCAAGGAGAGAGAAAGGACACCCAAAGTGTATCGACACACTTTGAATAAACCCCCCTCGTTTTTTTGACACTTTATTTAGTGTGTTTACAAAAATTTCCTAAATCACACACTTATAGATTCACAGTTTTTTACATCATTTTAGAAAATAGAGTAGACAAAAACTAAAATTTAGTTTTTGTGTGAAAATTTGACTAGGGTAAAAAGTAGTTCCAAAATTTGATTTATAATTCAAAAACTATCTCTCTTGGCTAGCAAAAAGTGAGAAAGGCATGATGTCATGTTGAGGCCTTCAATATGATAAGGAATTTTAATTATGTAGTTTGAGTGACATGGAAATGAATTGTACAATATATGATTATATGGCATGTATGTGTACATTATGATCTTGGTGACATGCCAATTGATGTGGTGTGACAAATGTAGAGCTCCACTCTTTATTCACCCTTTTTAGTTCAATTTTTTTTTTTTAATTATCCATCCATTTTAAAAGGTGTCATTTGACGCTCCTTTAGATTAATGACCTAGGCACAATTTTAGGATTTATCAAAATGGTGGATTGAGGGGTTGTGCTATTGGTTTATATTGATAGTTAGGTAGATTGTGGAACCATTCATTCATGAGGAGATACACTTGGAATAATCTTGTGACTCATGAATCTTGTTGGTTTGAAAGGTTTATAATGTTGTGTTATTGGTCAACAAAACTATGTTGATATTCATGGTGGGCCTTGATAAAATTTGAAATAGGTTCAACAAAGAAAAGCTAATGACTATGTCTAGTGCTTTAACATAAATTTTCAAGGATGTAAATTTGATAGCTGATTCCACTTGCACCATTGGCCAAATTTCAACATGTCACCAATACTAAGACCCACACCAAAGGAAGGAAATACCAAAAGTGTGAAACTTAGTAGAGATTTTAGGAAGATCATTTTTATAAATCACAAGGTGAAATATTCCTATAATAGGTGAAAAAATCTATTCTTTAACTATTGAATGCTTGCAAAGAGCTATCTCCTATCTCGATATCTAGGTTCTTGTGTAGTTCATAAAAAAATGGGATGGGAACCCACTCTATCATCAATGTGAAGTGGAATTTGAACTTCCAAAAGGATTTCACACTACACCAAGCACCAGAATGCATGAGTTTTGTGGGATTGCTGCATGTATTGCATGTCTCCTTGTCAGTGTTGATCATCATGACTAATTCATTTCCCAAATTATTTTCTTTGGAGGGAATTTTATTTGGGTAGTTTTCTTTCTCTAGACAAGGGAATGCCTTCTTGATTGTAAAAGAGGGGGTTGGATATTTCTTAGGTAGTTTTAGAAAAAGAAAACTCTCTTTATATTTAGGCCTTCAAAGAAAAATATTGTATTTATCTAATTCAATGAATTGAACTCTTTATGAATGTGTTAATTGCACCTTCACACTTGTAGTAAGAAGAAATTGATATAGATATTAGTTGATCCTATTCATGTGTTCTTCTCTAATACCATTTATTAGTTATCCAATCAATTTTATGTTTAATTCCTTAGCTTTTTTTCATGAATTTATATAATTTTGGTAATAAAATTGTGCATGATCATGCCCTTTTTATTTCATATATAATTATTATATTTGGGTAAAATGAGATTTGTGGAATCTTTGATACCAATTCCTTTATTGGTAAATTTGCTAGTAGTTTAGTTTTCATTTCAAGTATTCTCTTCCATTTTCCTCTAAGAAATTTAATATGATCACTTAAAATCATCCAAAGAGTCAAATTTTAAAATACTAGATATTATCTTGCAAGTCAAGTCCCACATTTACAAGATTTTCCATGTTGATATAGGGATGTATAATGGTAAAAATATAATGGTACAAACTTGAATATCAATAGTTATAACACACTTGGTGGGACTTGAAGCAATATTTTAGGGAATAATCCCTTGAACCTCTAATTTCCTCCTTTTATCAAAAGAAGGCCCATCACTAGATCATTTGTGGCCAATCACCCTCATCTCCTAGGTTTTCCTTTAGTTATTCTTAAAAGGAAAGGTTTTTTAAATCAACATTCTCTATTAAATCCTTCATCACCTCCTCCAGTAGAAAGTATAGGATCCCCAAGAAATTTTATTAATTGGAATCTAGTGGAAGTCCTTTGATTCCCCCAATACCTCTAGCTACCCGGGACCCTATCTTAACTAATGATTTAAATGCTCTACTAAAGTTCACTAGAGAGAATTTCAAGACCCCCATAGAGCATCTCTAAGATGTAGATATTTTCATGGTGTATCATGTTCAATAGAACATTCAATATAGCTTTGATATTCTTGAAATATCTTTGGATTGGTACATGATGAGCCCTAGAAATGTCATATTTTTCTTGCTTTAGTTTCATACTTTTTTTTATCATATTTTTACTTATCTTTAAAGAAATTTCTAAACCTTTTTATATATTTTGAGTATTTAAAACATTGAAGATGATATATTATATTGATAAATTATTGTGTGATCTTTAAATGTCTATGGAATTTAGTGTAGTTTTATGATTAATTATAGTTGTTAATGATGAAAAATTCCTTTGGAATAAACTAACTCTTGCAGTGAAGGATTTATCAACTCACAACAAAAGGACCTCCAACCCACAACAAAAGGATGTCGATCCGCCACAATCATAGGAGTTGATCAACTACAACGTGCATTTTTCTCGAAGCTAATGCATGTGATGGTTAGAGTGTGTGAACATGATTATTCATGGATCACTCCATATTTTCACTTTATGTTATTAATTTAATCATGGAGAAAAGGAGACTTGTACTAATAGTGGTTAGTTGCTTGTAATAAGTTCTTCCCTGTTAAGCATGTCTACGGTTATAACCATATTCTTCATTGATGAAGAGTCTTGATAAGAATCTTACATTATTATCTCCACTAGCTTTTATTTACTATTGATATAAGACCTAGTCCTCTTCCTATATTTTTGGGAGATTTGACAATTTCTTATAGTTTGTTTTTAGTCCAAAAAGAAGGGGACTCTCAAAGATCTTGTATATATAGTCTAAACTTGTGAGAGACCTTAGCTATCCAGATTTACATATGAAGTATATTTGAATATAAATCTTATTATCATATAATATATTTTTAAGCTTTTATACGTTTGAACTACAATAAAGAAGAATACACCAATTTCCATGAATCTTTGAGTTAAGATTTGAAGAAAGATATCGTGGATTGCAGAATCTAAAGCAAGGGCCACTTTAGGTATTACAAAATCCATGTTAGTTTAGATTATTAGTTAAATTTTTGAATTATATTTTTTGATTCCTAGTATGTTGAGTTGTTGAATAAACAATTAATTATTATTGAATTACGTTGTAGCATAGAGAGTCATTAAGATACAATCTACATAGGAATAGTTATCTATAGAAGTTATTATAGTTACAAGAATTATTATTCACTTAAACCTATTTCTATGTAGAAGTTATTTTAGTTAAGTTGCCTTTAATTAGAATTTATTTTTTTACACTTTTCATACTCAATCGGTTAGAAAGGTTTAGGATTATCAACCACACATAAAGTGCCAACATCATCTCAATATTACAATTCCCTAGTTGAAAATTTAATGAAGTACCTCTAGGATAATGAATTGCTTAATTTTGGATCCATTGGTTTGTTAAGTTGTATGTTTGCTATCTACATCAATTGATTGGATATAGGGGAAGATCTATATTTTTGGCACCATTGTCAAGGATGGTACTAAGTTCAAAATTCCTAAATCGTTTTAATTCATTTATATTTCTTTCATAGATTAGAAGTTCTCACTTGAGAATACCATGAAATGAAGGGCATATATCCTAGTTTCTATATACACCGAATCTACATTAATGAGGGGTACAAACTAGTCTAGTAACCACAAAGAAGAATGAACCCAACTATGCAAGATATAGTGAAGACAAAATTACAAAAGCTATTGGATGTAGGGTTCATTTATCCCATCTCAAATAGTCAGTGGGTTTCCCTATTGGTGATAATACCTAAGAAGGGAGGTAAGTGGAGAGTGTGTGTAGATTATAGAGAGCTAAATGTAGCCATAAGGAAGGATCATTTCCCTCTTCCTTTTATTGATCAAGTGTTAGATTCATTGGCAGAGAAAAAATACTTTTCTTTCCTATATGGGTTTAATGGATACAATCAGATAAAAAGATAGCTTCAAAAGACTAGGATAAAACAACTTTTACATGTCTATGGGGTACATATTCCTATTCATTTTTACCATTTGGGTTGTGTAATGTCCCTACAACATTCCATAGAGCTCTTAAGCATATTTTTAGACTTTGCACATGACTCCATGGAAATATATATGGATGAATTTACCACTTGTGAAAAATACTATCAAGAAGCATTAGAAAATATCGATAAATTCCTGTAAAGGTGTGAAGATCACAACCTATTTTTGTCATGAAAAATATTTCATGATAATGACTGAAGGAGTAGTTTTGGGACACTTTGTTTCTAGTAGGGGGATTCAGGCAAATCCTAAAAAAATAAAAAGTGTTCTCAACTTTCCCTACCCCCAGAAGAAAAAATATGTGAGGAGTTTCTTTGGCCATGTAGGATACTATAGGAGGTTTATTAAGGATTTCAGTAAAATATTAGTTCCCATGTTTGTTCTTTTATCTAAGGACATTGAACTTAAATGGACCACTACTTTCTAGGAAGCTTTTGAAGCTTCAAAAGAACTCTCACAAGGCCACCTATTTTAAGGGGTCCTAACTAGACAGTCCCTTTCCACATACATATAGGCGTTTCTAATTTTTTCAAAGGTGTTGTTTTAGGATAGAAGGAAGGTAGTTTGGAGTATTTTTTGGATAGGACAACTGAGAGAGGGGGGTGAATCAGTTGTCACATATTATAACCTTAAATTCAATTACCAAAACTAACACATAAATTGATTAAGTGATTAACCATCAAATGCAAATGCACAAACAAAACAACACCAAATTTATGTGGAAAACCCAATGAGGGAAAAACCACAATGAGGATTAACTCACACTATAGAGAATATCAAAACTAATTGTACAAAAAGGCTCACTGCTTGAGATAAGGCTCATTGCCTAAAATAAGGCTCACTGCCTAAAATAAGGACTCACTGTCCATAAAGCTACAACCTAGAGGGCTCACTGCCATAGAGATACAAAGAAGACTTGTTACAGAGAGACAAAAATACCAATGCAACAAAGATTCCACCACAATCACTGATCAACTTGCTTAAATGATAGAGTTCGCCTTCTACTCACTGCATCCAAAAAATCAACATTAAGCTTCACACTAATCAACCATACACATAACTCACACACTTTCAAAATAGAATCAAAGTTGCATTTGCTCTTTCACTTATCTTCCTTCTTTTCTTATGTACAATTTTCATTGCTAGCACATTTTACATTTATACTATCTCCAACCTTGAAAGATACAAAGTCGGCCATCCAACTTCAAATACAAATTAGGTTGGCGCCAAACATCCTAGGGTGGAATTAGAATGAGGGAAACTCAAACACATGCTTCATCAAGACCCATAATAGATCCAAAACACTCCATCAACTTCATATATAGTGCTTGACACACGTTCGACCAAACCAGTGTAAAAAACATAGATCAATTAAGCTCGATACTTCCAAATGTCGAAACCATCTTTAATAGAACTAGAAAAAAAAATCTAGAACCAAAAGCCATAAGACATCAACAAAGAGAAATATAGACCAACAACAATTCTCCCGGACCTCAACCAAAACACAGAAAAACATAGTTCACAAGCATCATATCAACATCCTCAATAGCTGAATACCTGCTGTAAGGGAAAAAAGGAAAGGGCATCTAATGATAACTCCAAAAAGTAGTGCCTTCGGTAACTTTATTTCCATTAGGTTGCCTCACAGACACGTACAACTATGTCCTAAAGTGGAAACAGACAGTTTATTTCCCACATTAATCCTTCTGAGACATGCACATGTAAATTCAACAACAAGCATTAAAAGATTCTCTAACAGAACCATTACAGACATGAAAGATGAGACAAAAAAATAGAACACAATGATTTACGTGGGGAAAACCCTTTCAGGTGAAAAACCCCATTCTCCAAAGTTTGAGCCATTGTATTATTCAGCAACAGAAAGTTACAGTATAGTTTCAGGCTCTTAGCCTTTTAGAGATTACATCTTGTTCATTCTGGATACTACTGGTAGCAAACTATCCCTGAGAGATCAGGAGAGATTCCAGCATACCACTACCCCTCTCTTCCTCTACTTTGACCTCATGGCCTCGACCTTTCAGCCAACCATTCAGTCCTCTCTATCGTTCTCTCTCTGGCTCTCGACTCTTTTCTGTACACACTCTTCAAAACATTCAATGCATACATATATACATTCATTCTTAACAGGCTCTATGAATTGGTTTGTTTCCAACTATCGAACAACAATCTCTAGCTTAGCATCATTATCATCGAAGACGTTTCCATTTCCTCATGTAGAGTTTTCCCTTCCACATAGAAATAGTTGCAACGGTCTCACAACAAACGGTTCACATTCTGCTTTCTCTGATTGGTCCAAGTCGCACCACGTAGGATAGTCTTTCACTTAGTCAAAGGTGTTCAACCTGTGTCACATGTCGGTGAGACACTAACCATGTCTCCTCGATGCCACAGAGCCCATATCATTATTGTCGCCAAGAGTCTTCACTATCAGCAAGACGTTACACCGAGTCTAGAAAGCTATCACTCAGACTTCGCCTTGTTGCCAAGACCTCATACTGATGATCGCAAGTCACATCGACCTTAGCATTCTCATCGGTGAGACAATCGCCATTCGATGAGACATCATACCGAAGTTCAAAGGTCACATAGATGTGAGTATTCCATTTGGTGAGACAATTGTCTTTCACCAAGACATCACACTAAAGTTCACAAGGTATTCCAAAGTGTTCAGGTTAGCGGACTATTGTCCTTAGTTGAGATCATGCGAGCCTTTATGTTATCTGGAAATTATAGCATTGTAGCAGTTACCCGTTATAACAAAGTGTAATAAGTAAAGTTAATCGAATAATTTTTTTTAAAGTTAATTGATTACACAAATGCTATAAAGTTTC
The DNA here is from genome assembly GCA_007258455.2 of Sequoia sempervirens. Lineage (NCBI taxonomy): Eukaryota > Viridiplantae > Streptophyta > Pinopsida > Cupressales > Cupressaceae > Sequoia > Sequoia sempervirens. The sequence continues at coordinate 28,064 of VDFB02083029.1, forward strand.
CAAGACAGTGTTACATAAACATATCAAATAAACTCAATACATTATTATAATTCAAGTACAAAACTAATGTCATGAATATCCCAGTATACATATCTTATTATAATCAAATATCCAACTGAACTGATTACATAATGAGAGATTTCAACTAATCTCAATACAACAATAAGATGGTACAATGAATACACTCTTATATAAGAGGTGAGTTCACAAGGTAGAAAGTGACCACCACACAACTGATGTCCATATCCTCGAATATGCTTCGCATCCATAGTCATGATCCAAGCGGTAACTGGAATCTACTGCAAACATAGGATTGTCTACAAGAAAATATATATAAGGAAGATAGAGCACGGTTTCCTCCCGACCACGTGAAACCCGAAGGTCCACTCCCTCCGTGCTAGGAGATATTTGATAGGTCCACAAACAAAGTAGACATAACATAACATTTACGGGGTTTACAAATTCACATAACGACATTACGATTACAAATTCAAATAGATACCATTCAAGTAACAAATATCATCAAAATAGAAAACTGAACACAAGAAAACACCATCATGGTATAGACTAAGAGTGTCATCACACCGTCAGGATAGGTTACCCTGGTGAACCTTCCTAGACTACCGGCCCTCTCTCCAAGAGTTACCCTGGTAGCCTCTACCGATTCTCGACCCCTATGCAAACTAATGTGGAGTCGACACATCTTTCAAGAAGACAAGATGGCGACTTGCCATTCCAGGCCTTCTCATCCTTTTCTCAACCTAAACGAGCGTTAAGAAGTAGGCGAGGCAAACATTTATCTGAATTAGTGTTTAGATCTACCCAACCCCTAATATATTAGTTAGGTTATTACTTAATTATCACACCTACATTAGGTTACCCAGACAATCACTATAGGATTTTGGCCCCTAACGCAAGCCACTCTCTCTATAACATGACTCAACATCACAAGACTAGGGGTAGCTATCAAGCATATAATTCAAAACCGTAGAGGTCTACACCTTCCTTCAAAAATAGTCTAAAGTCTTTAAAAAGTTTCACAAGTCACCACAAAATAAACAAAGCTGAGACCCCTAGTGAAAATCATTGTAATGGAGCAATATGTATAAAATGTAATAAATTTGATATTACTTTTGTCAATCAACAAATGGTGTAAAGTTATACCCCATATGAAAATAAACACCATACTTGAGCGACATAAATAAAATGAAATATTCATAAATAGTTTGTAAAGAAATGAGAGCATATATATACAATATTTCATTATATATACGTCAAATAATTACTATTTACCGAACCTCTATAATTGTAATTTCATGTAATATACAATATACTAAATTAAATATCTATCCATCAGTATATATATAAGCTTATTCAAATTCTTATTATTCTGCTCGTATATATCTCAAATAACTAACAGTTATAAATTCTTACTTTTCAAGTAAAGTTATTTTGCCACCTATAATACATGCAGAGAATTCGTTCAAAGAACAAAAGTTTTAGCTCTCTGTCACTAATGAAGAATTAAATGATATGCCATGCAGTTAAGTACTTAAATCATTTTTCTTCAAATAAGTGTATTTATTAAGAACAACGACACCCTTTGACTACTGTGCTAACTATGTTACTCAACTGAAAATTAAGCTAATTCATCAATGAAATAACTACCTTCTACAACTCATGCACAAAAGAATACGCATCGTCATAAAAAAAAAAATACAGTTCACAGGTGTATATGGTTTTATCTAAGTAAAGTAAACTTATCGCCCTGCATGATTAACTCAACATAGATTGTTTCGGAGGTTGGTTTAAGTAAGACATGTATGATCTACTCCCTTGAACGCATGCTTTATACAGCCCGAATAAAGATGCATATCAATCAGGTGTTGCTTAATCCCTAAGGCCACGCATCAATATTCACATTAAGGGATATTCCAGTGTGGTTAAAATAGAACATTGTAAGCCTAAACTATAACTCGTAAACATATTTCAGAGTGATCAAAGTCGTTGTTTTTAAGAATAACATTTAACTGATGTTAAGCACGTTTTAAGTGATGCACAAAATCTGGACATCTTGTTATTTTATGGAAAGGATAACATGTGTAAGTCACACCATGCAAAAGATACATAATTTATTACGAGTTGGTTATAATATTATAATGAATAACTGGATAACCATAGATTGTTGTGCCTAATATAAAGTACACTAAACTCATACCGAAACATATGGCTTTATGAAGATTTGCATTTAAAACTAGTCTCTCATATCAATTTCTTTTAATATTGAATGACATATAGCATTATGCTATTCAACAATTAGGTATAAATATTAGAAATTAAATAAAAATGTTACTGCGTTGTATCTAATAAACTCAAGGTCATTTAATTAAACTCAAGCACAGAAAGATCAACTTGGATGCATGCAGTTAACAACCAAAAAGCCTAGAGTAAAAAGATACCAGATAAAGAGCATCTTAGGGTTACACAGAAACGTTTCTTCTGACAAATTTTCTCTAATCCCTAACTGTGATCACATCTATTCTTTAGCAGGGTTGTTATATTAATAATTATTTATAATCTGAGGAGATAACAACAGAAAGAAAGAGGTTAAAAGTTCCTTCCTTCTTCTGTGCAGAAATAGAGAATCATCGCTATTACTATGGGGTAAACCATTAAGAAGCAAGGATATTAATTTTATTGTTACAAAGAGATAGGTGAAAACTGTACGTAGAGCATACAGACGGGTTACAATAGGATTGTGAAATAGTGATCTATAAAGTTTGAGACGTAATCTACAAAGACAAACCTTTACAATTCACAGTATTTTCCCAGATTCAAAAGACATCAATTACAAGGAAACAGAGTAAGGGCATATGATAAAGGTTCAAATGACTGGTAACTACAGTTGATATTTATAAATATAAATTTACTTATGGCACAGATTTGGGAATAAGAGTGTACAACAAAGATAAATACTTTCTGAATCATTTCCCAAAAACCAAATGAACTCATAATCTTAAGATTTCAGTCTCCTAAAAGCAGCGCCATTACAGGGAAACCAGGATTACTGTATTGGAGATAAAGAAGAAATAAAATAGACAAAAATTATGAATTTAGAGTTTCAACCCCTCCCCAAATTGTGCTGTTTAAATTTTCAAGATGTCAGAGTTTTAATTGTTTCCTAAATTTCATTCTTCATTCTAAATTAGACATTTTGGTTTTCAATGGATATTCAAAAGTCACTAAAAATACCATTTCCAGTTCTAAGATTATTTGCTAAATTCTATTTCCATGAGTACTTTGCATCTTAGTTTTTACTATATTTCAATCACACTAGATTACTTAATTCTAACATTTTCATTGTTTTATTTGCAGGTAACTGAAACCATTCCTCTTTCCACATAGTTTAATTGAGAGAATTTATACATGAACTTAAAAATAAAAGATGAAAACCTGGTAAACTTTGAAAATCGGACTGAAACAAGTTCATAAACTTCTGCTGATTCCCAAATAGCCAGCAGAATTTGATTGAAGAAATCAAGTGCCTCCGTCCTCTTTTTCAAGAAATCTCCTTTGTAAATTATGCTTGTATCCCTGAACTAATTCGTTCACAGAGCTGGAAATATTATTGAAGTTGAAATCCCGAAGCAACTTTTGTATTCCAAAGCCCAGATCTCTCTAAAAAGCCCCAAAGCCTGCCGACTTTTAACATAAATTTCCTAAACCTAAAATAATCAATTCCCGTCCTCTTCAAATGCAATAAGTTTTCTCCTAATATGGTCGACTAGTTCAACCTCACATTAACTCCAAATCCCCTTTTTAATTACCTTTCAGTTAGCAAAATTTATATCTTGAGGAAGACTTCTTCACATGCATATCTATTTCCACTATTATAGGCACTTAAACAAGAAGTAGATCTCATCTACAGCCGCACGGGTGAATAGGTAGATGTAATTCATTTAGAAATTATAAGCTTGGCCAAATTCTAATCACTGAGACAATAGTCAAATACAAAGCCAATAGGTTTAGTTTAAGATAGCTGCACATAATCCTATCTTTTCTTAATTATAATTTTACATTTGTTCAGTACAGGCACCTAAATTATCTCCCAACTAATAGTTAAGTAATCATAAATTTTAAAAAAGATAATTTCCATTGAAATTTCTAAAGTTACATGCAAAGAAAAATTTTCTTTACTATTAAATGTAATAGCTTTCAAATAGAACTCGTAGTTAAAAGTAATAGATAGCACATCATGCATAAAATCAAAGTTTAAATTAGACTGTGGAGATAATATATATCGGTAAGTCTGGGAAGACAAAACTTAATATTAACTAAATATGCTTTCTACAGCCAATAGACAATAAAATGGATAATATATTATATAGAATGCATGTAAAAACTAGTAGTTATTAAATCCATGCATTAAATTTTGTAACTTAAAATATTTCAATATGAAACTAGAAACACTTATAATCTAAACATCTAATGCACTGATTTTCTTCTTCTTTTTTTATATGCAATTCATGAACTAATTTACTCACATAAGATAGATTGCATATTTGATCAAATTTCTCTTTTAATACACAATAATAAACAGATATACACCTATTTAACTCATAGAAATAATTTAATATTTACAAAATAATAACCTTACCAATTAAACAAATCAAAACTTATTAAGTATTTGCATACATGGTCAAACAATTAAACACTAAATTTACATACAGAATTCACAACCAAGATGGTACGAATAAACATGACGAAACACAACCAATAAGAACGATAAAGACGAATACAATGACGATGAAGACAACGAAGGCAATAAAATGAAGACGACAACGACAACACAGGAAAAACAAAGATACTCATTCACAAAGAATGATGGCTAAACACAGACCTGTCAAAATCTCCGGTCAACATAATAATATTGGATCGGGGTACACTCAGACCTGACAAGCAAGTGGAGCTGTTACCTGGTACCTGTGTCTGCAAGAAAACATCAAGGTTAAAACATGTATATATAAACTCATGTTAGAAAACACACTGTGAATAAGAATTGCAATGTGGCAGGATACTCACGAATGAGTAATGCCACACTGTCTTCTTCACTGACACAAACGAGCAAATCAATCATATACAATCATATCAACATGATAACATAATCAATAATCATAATCAATAAGCCACATCATAAATGAATCTATCATAGTATCATTGAACCATCATAACCAAATAACCAGGATGTCGATGTATCATCCTCAAAATCAAAACAACATAATATCTAGAATCACCTCAGAAAAGAAAGAACATAGTATCAAAGCAATCTAAAACGTC
>VDFB02083030.1:0-47227 GCA_007258455.2 Sequoia sempervirens
TTTAGAGGCTATATGCAATAGGAAAAATCTTGATTATCTCTTTCATATTTTATAAATGTTTGGAACAGTTGAAAACAAAACTTAAACTAAAGAGGCTGCTAAACTAGAAAACATAAAGTTTTTTAAACTAGAAAGCAATAAATTATTCATCTAGAAAGCATAGAATGACTAAACTAGAAAGCATAAAATGTTTAAACTAGAAAGCATAAATGATTAACCTAGAAAGCATGTAAATTAATTGAAAATAAGTATTTGCAATAAAACTATAAGTTGAAATGAAAAAACCTTTAACTAACATCTAGCTATTAACATAAAACAAACCTAACAACCTACAACTAACAACTAGAGTGGGTGCTTCGAAACTTCAGATAAGCAAAACTAAAGATTACAGACTCAAACTACAACCTATAGGAATAACTTAATAGAGCTTGACACATACAAATGAAATTTATTCACATTTATCATTTACAAAATAAAAACAACAGAATTAAAAATGAAATACTTATCTATCTATTCTACAGTCCCTCAAGTGGCCAGCTCTCGAGTGCTACTACACTTAACTCAGATCACATAAACTTTGTATCTTCAAAATTAATCCATCCAAAGTAATTCCATTGCACAACACTAATAACTCAGAATGAGATGGGCAAAGCTTGTTTTATTCATATCAAAAGTATAACTCAGAGACATAATTTAAGAGCACATTATGACAGAATAACAATATTCAGTATCATTGCTTTTGGCGGTTACATATTTATACAAAAACTGCTAACAAAATCCTATAATTCAAATGGTGAAGATCACCACTGAAAAAGTATTCAACATAATTCAACTAACTAATGGACTTAGGTCCATAACATAAAGCATTTAAAAGGCTCGAAGTGAGCCATAAAGTTTTTGAACAAAAATAAGAGAAAGCTTTAAAAGTTCTTGATCCACCATGCACTTCCTAAAATTCTGGCGCCTAGACTTCCGACACTTGTCTTCAACTGTATTGAAGTCTACTTTAAATCCACTTGGTTGAGCATAATGACCGATTGTGCACAATGACCTGTACAATGTTGAAAACTATACCATTATGTTAGCGTTGGTCAGCTTATTTCAATCAATTTCAGGAAATAAAGATTATGCATTTTTTCACAAAAAGCAAGCAATTACTAATCCTAAAGATAAATAATTTGCAAGGTAAAAGTGACCCGGAGAAATAAGGAAGGATATTTGGCTAGTTATATTTATGAGGTTATTTTTACCTCATCACTTCTCCCCTTCCTTATCTTGAGCAGGTACTCCTGCTCTTTGTTATATCCACTATCTTTAATTTCCCATATTTCTACTCAATTCTTCATGCTTACCATTGAAGTCATAAAAATCATCTACTTCTCTATCTAGATCCTCAGGATTTCTTAGGAAACCCTTGATGTCCATCTGTCAAAATTTTTAGAGTTATGATCTGTGGTAATATGCACTGCAAGGGGTGGTGAAAGAAGTAATGGGGGTCTGTATCTCATTCCAATCCAGTTAGTTTTAAGTTGTAGAATATCAGCCAAGGCTTCTGCTCTTCTATAGGACCATTGAATGCTAGTAGGTGAAATCACCTCTCTTCTCTTAAGATGCATGGGAAGAGGAGTGTATCTCTCTTCACAAGCATGCCAAGCTCTTCCTATCAATTTTGGGCCCTGATCTTGGAAATGCTTAAAACATTGTCGAAGGTTATTATTATATTTACTTTTCATAGTTTCTTTAATCTTAAGACTTCAAAATTGTTCTTTGAAAGCAAAAGGTTTCCTATGAGGATACCAATTTGGAGTCCAACAGTCCCCCCTTCCTGTGCATACTCCCTTGTTCACTCCTTCCATTGAATTTGGTTCCGCATGGTAGATAGAAATGCCCTTAGTTGAACTTCACCAACAAAGAAATTAACATAGAAATTTGTATATCTCTCTAAAAACAAATTATGAACAAAGAATTCACACAACAAATCTTGTTGATAAGGAGTTGATTCTGTAAATATTTTTACAAACTCTTTGTCATCAGGATCATGTGGTTGATTGTTGTAAATTCTTAAGAGTTTTCATCTCAAGATTTGCTCATTTAGAAACATGGAATATATTCTAGAGGTTTTTTTGCAGGCTAACAATAATTCACCAATTTGACAGGCATCTTGTTTAGCTCGATAAACCCTATTAAATGAGTCTTTTAACAAAACTAACTCCTTTTTCAACCTAGCATTTTCTATACATGCCTGCTTCAGAAAATAACATCTCTCCATCCATGTAATTAGTAGTGGAGGTATATGAACTTGGAACCATTCCGTTATGGTTGGTTTAGTTTGTACCTCTTTGGAATCCATTGTAGGCTTGACATTAATCTCCTGTAAATCCTGTTCCAATTCAACAATTTTGCTTAAAGAAGTAAGGAGCTTAGTTTTATGTTTATTTTTTTCTTCTTCAAAATCAGTAAACAATTGCATAAAATTATTTGTTAAAATTTTGATTTGCCTTTTCAGAAAAATCAGTCACATAATTTTTTCTTCCATCATTCCATTGCTGTATTTGAAATTGCAATTGTTCAATAATCTTATCTTTTTGTTCCATTTGTATTTTAAAATTCACAATTTCTTTATCTCTCTTCTTTATATTTGTAGTGTGTACTTCTATCTCTTCTCGTTGTTGGCTGATTTGTTCTTTATTTCCCTGCAACTGACATCTCAACTCACCAAATTTTGCTTTTAACTTTTCTAGCTCCATTTCTCTTTGATTAGATTCCTCAACCCTTGTATTAATAGAAAAAGGAAAATTGGGGATTCTACATCATCACTAATTACATTTGCCTCATTAGGCATCTCAAGTGAACCTTGTTCAGTAATTTTATCAATTAAGGAAGACAACTGTCCCATAGGATCATCCTCAACATCCACACAATGTGGTGATTGTCCCCTTTCTTCTTCTTGCCCTGATTGATGACATGTTCTCCTTTTCAGCCCCAGGGTCCATTGACTAGTCTGTTTTTCACTTTCTTTTGTTGCCTCCTCAAAAGGTTGATTCTCAGTTCTTAGTGATTGCACTTCAGTTCTAGGCCTTTTCTTTTTAGAGGCCCTTGTTGTGTCATAAGCTATAGTATCACTAGGTTCAATAGACAACCTTTACTTCTCCTTAAAGGAGAAGTTGTTTGCAATGTTACTTTGGTTCTCTTTTTCCTCTTGCGAGGAGGTTCTTTCTCATCTCTTGAATTTATAATTTCTACATTCTCTAGAGATATTAAACTAAGCATAAAATGTTTAAATTAAGAAAGCATAAATTATTAACCTAGAAAGCATGTAGATTAATTGAAAATGGTATTTGCAATAAAGCGTAAAGTTGAGAATGAAAAAGAGCAGCCCCAACTAACATCTAATTTGTTAACATAAAAACCTAACAACCTACAACTAACAACCCAGTGGGTACTCACGAGCTTAGGATAAAGGCTAAAGATTACAAACTCAAACTACAACCTCTAGGAATAACTGAACAGATCTCAACACATACAAATCACATTCATTCACATTTATCATGTACAAAATAAAAACAACAGAATTGAAAATGAAAATACTTATCTATCTATTATATGATACTCGGTGGCCAACTCTCAAGTGCTCTTACCTTATCTCGAGGATCACATAAACTTTGTATCTTCAAAATTAATCCATCCAAAGTAATTCCATTGCACAACACTAATAACTCAGAATGAGATGGGCAAAGCTTGTTTTATTCATATCAAAAGTATAACTTAGAGACATAATTTAAGAACACATTATGATAGAATAACAATATTCAGTATCATTGCTTTTGGTGGTTACATATTTATACAAAAACTGCTAACAAAATCCTATAATTCAAATGGTGAAGATCACCACTGAAAAAGTATTCAACATAGTTCAACTAACTAATGGACTTAGGTCCATAACATAAAGCATTTAAAAGGCTTGAAGTGAGCCATAAATTTTTTGAAGAGAAAATAAGAGAAAGCTTTAAAAGTTCTTGATCCACCATGCACTTCCTAAAATTTTGGCGCCTAGACTTCCGACACTTGTCTTCAACTATATTGAAGTATGCTTTAAATCCACTTGGTTGAGCATAATGACCAATCGTGCACAATGAACTATACAATGTTGAAAACTATACCATTATGTTAGCGCCGGTCAGCTTATTTCAATCAATTTCAGGAAATAAAGATTATACATTTTTTCACAAAAAGCAAGCAATTACTAATCCTAAAGATAAATAATTGGCAAGGTAAAAGTGACTAAGAGAAATAAGGAAGGGTATTTGGCTAGTTATATTTATGAGGTTATTTTTACCTCATCACTTCTCCCCTTCATAATCTTGAGTAGGTCCTCCTACTCTTTGCTATATCCACTATCTTTAATTTCCCCTATTTCTACTCAATTCTTCATGCTTAACATTGAGGTCATAAAAATCATCTGCTTCTCTATCCAAATCCTCAAGATTTCTTAGGAAACCCTTGATGTCCATCTCTCAAAATTTTTAGAGTTATGATCTATGGTAATATGCACTGCAAGGGGTGGTGAAAGAAGTAATGGAGGTCTGTATCTCATTCCAATCCAGTTAGTTTTAAGTTATTGTAGAATATCAGCCAAGGCTTCTGCTCTTCTATAGGACCATTGAATGTTAGTAGGTGAAATCACCTCTCTTCTCTTAAGATGCATGGGAAGAGGAGTTTATCTCTCTTCACAAGCATGCCAAGCTCTTCCTATCAATTTTGGGCCCTGATCTTGGAAATGCTTAAAACATTGCCGAAGGTTATTATTATATTTACTTTTCATAGTTTCTTTAATATTAAGACTTCAGAATTGTGCTTTGAAAGAAAAGGTTTCTTATGAGGATACCGATTTGGAGTCCAATAGTCCTCCATGCCTGTGCATACTCCCTTGTTCACTCCTTCCATTGAATTTGGTTCCACATGGTAGATAGAAATGCCCTTAGTTGAACTTCACCAACAAAGAAATTAACATAGAAATTTGTATATCTCTCTAAAAACAAATTATGAACAAAGAATTCACACAAAAAATCTTGTTGATCAGGAGTTGATTCTGTAAATATTTTTACAAACTCTTTGTCATCAGGATCACGTGGTTGATTGTTGTAAATTCTTAAGAGTTTTCATCTCAAGAGTTGCTTATTTAGAAACATGGAATAGATTCTAGAGGGCCTTCTGCAGGCTAACAATAATTCACCAATTTGACAGGCATCTTGTTTAGCCTGATAAACCCTGTCAAATGAGTCTTTTAACAAAAGTAACTCCTTTTTCAACCTAGCATTTTCTATACATGCCTGCTTCAGAAAATAACATCTCTCCATCCATGTCATTAGTAGTGGAGGTATATGAACTTGGAACCATTCCGTTATGGTTGGTTCAATTTGTACCTCTTTGGAATCCATTGTAGGCTTGACATTAATCTCCTGTAAATCCTGTTCCAATTCAACAATTTTGCTTAAAGAAGCAAGGAGCTTAGTTTTCTGTTTATCTTTTTCTTCTTCAAAATCAGTAAACAATTGCATAAAATTATTTGTTAAACTTTTGATTTTCCTTTTTCAGAAAAATCAGTCACATACTTTTTTCTTCTATCATTCCATTGATGTATTTGAAATTGCAGTTGTTCAATAATTTTATCTTTTTGTTCCATTTTCATTTTAAAATTCACAATTTCTTTATCTCTCTTCTTTATATTTGTAGTGTGTACTTCTATCTCTTCTCGTTGTTGGCTGATTTGTTCTTTATTTCCCTGCAACTGACATCTCAACTCACCAATTTTTGCTTTTAACTTTTCTAGCTCCATTTCTCTCTGATTAGATTCCTCAACCCTTGTATTAATAGAAAAAGGAAAATTGGGGATTCTTCATCATCACTAATTACATTTGCCTCATTAGGCATCTCAAGTGAACCTTGTATAGTAATTTTATCAATTAAGGGAGACAACTGTACCATAGGATCATCCTCAACATCCACACAATGTGGTGATTGTCCCCTTTCTTCTTCTTGCCCTGATTGATGACATGTTCTCCTTTTCAGCCCCAAGGGATTGACTAGTCTATTTTTCACTTTCTTTTGTTGCCTCTATTCAAAGAGATGCTTCTCTTCATGGAGGTATAAAGATATAAAATAAGTTTGTGGGAAGGGATATTAAAAATACACTTCAGATTTTAAGAAGAAGATAGAAGAGTAAAGGAATGATGATGTAAAAAGGAGATCTATCAATAGTGTGTAGAGAACAATAAAATAGAAATTAGAAAGGTTTGGAATTAGTTTTCAAAAGGCAGCAATCATTTCAAAAGGTTGTGTCTTTTCTAATGAATGTCTCTTTTCAAAAAGATACATCTTCTCATTTGAATATGAAGATATAAAAAGGGAAAGAATGATATATATATAGAAGGAAGAAGGAAAAATAGAGAATAGAAGGGGAAACAAGAGATAAAATATAGACTGCAAGATCATTTAAAATTTATAAAGACAGGCAGATGGAAAGTAGATAAGTATTTTATGAATAAAGGAGATAAGTATTTTATGAATTTAAATAGTAAGTTAGATAAATGTTTGTACATTTAAATAATGATGTTGATAAATATATCCTAGATTTCAATAATAGTCTAATTAATAGTAATTCATACATGATGCTATTTATTTAATGTTATCTATTTTTTATTGATTGCATGAGGAATAATAAATCATGCATGCTACTAGTTGTCTTATAACATTGCTGATATGTTATGCTCCATTGACATTATTGTATTTAATTACATATATATATATATATATAATACAATTATACAATAAAGATACTTGTAGCAATTATTGAGCCTTATAAGTAATTGTGATTATTTAAAAAAAATGAATAAATTTATGAATGTCTTTATCCTATGATTGATCATTAAAAAGAGAAAAAGAATGCAATATGAACACTAGACCATCATAAAAGGATATCTTCAAGAAATCAAGGCAGATTTAGGGTAATCCAAAAATGGGGACATTACAGTGGTATCAGAACATCTTTCCTGCCATCCTGCATGTGCTTGAGCTACTTGCTTGCTTGCTTGAGCTACTTGCTTACATGCTTGAGCTGGTTGCCTACATGCTTGAGCTACTTGCTTACATGCTTGAGCTGGTTGCCTACTTGCTTGAGCTAGTTCCTTATTTGCTTGAGCTACTTGCTTACTTCCTTGAGTTGGTTGCCTACTTGCTTGAGCTGGTTGCTTGTATGCTTGAGCTACTTGCTTGTCTACTTAAGCTACTTGCCTACTTGCTTGAGCTAATTACTTGCATGCTTGAGCTGGTTGTTTGCGTTCTTGAGCTGCCTACTTGTCTACTTGAGCTAGTTGCATACTTGTTGGAGCTACTTGCTTGCATGCTTGAGCTACTTGCCTATGTGCTTGAGTTCCTTGTTGCCTGCTTGAGCTACCTAAGTTACCTCCTCTAGACGATGAAGGACAACTTATCTCAAGAGACAGAATTTATCATAGACACCAGAGAAAGGACTTTGAGGAACAAGATCATTACATAATTTTTAATCAAATGGAGGGGACTTCCTGAAGACGATGCTACATGGGAAAAGGAAGAAACTATTAAGGCATTCAGAAATAAACAAAGTCAAGAATGGAAAAGACCCTAAAGACAAGGGATAAAGTAACTATTGTATATAATATTCTTTATATAAGTAATAAATCAATTCCCCTGCACGGGGATCATCCTTGAGAAAAATGTATGATGTTACAGAAATACAGAGATATAAGAATTAAGGTGGACCTACCATAAGGCCTAGGAAGAGGTTAGTTGTAACGATTGTTACAATATTTTTCCCAGGCTACTAAGGTAACCAAAAGATTTGCGAAAGTTTAGTTGTAACGATTGTTTTCATCCAATCCACTATCCTCCAAGGGATTTCGTCCTCAGAATACCTGTATGCTGCTGAAACCCTCTTCCAAGAACTCAAACCTGCAATTGCTTTTGTAAAAATGAGAATAGAATTCCCAAAATGAGCCCACATATTGCTTTATAACCTCCCATGAGCTTTTTTAATAAAAGTCAATAAAATAATTTTCTTGAGGGTCTTTCCTCATCAAAAGAAAGGGCCACTTTTTAAAAACAACTTTGAAGCATTTTAGGATTGTGTACTTTTCACTATTCCCTTTATAATTTTCTGTTACTATTCACTTTTTACTATTCCATTAAAGCAAACTTTAATATTTCCAATTTATCCCTGGATTCATCAACTGAACTCCAACTGAAAGACTCATAAAGCTCTCAGCTAAGCTCTACAATCCTCGGTTGGGTTCCCTAACCATTTTGCTAACCTACGGGAACCCTAATAGTAGGCCAACCTCTACTATAGTCTGAGCTGCCTAAGGAAGGGACATTACAATCCTCCCTTCCCAGGATTGCTTGCCCTCAAGCAATCGTATGCCAATTTGCTGCTCCACTCTGATATACATACCCTATAGCCATAACTCCTAAAGCAACTCACCACGATCATTGATTACCAATGCACTAGCCATGTCAATACCTAGATCCCAAATCGTCCTACCCATCCGGTTATAGATACCCATCATAATACAAGCAGCACATACCATCCATCTGTATGAGTAAACCATCAAAAAGACGTGAAAATCAACTCCCATATGCCAATGGAACAACTCATTAGGCCCCCAAATGTTGTCGTAACTCAGGCCTGAAAATAGCACGAAGTCATAAGTGTCATCATACATGTCAAAGAAACCCATGCCATACTCCCTATTGACCTCATAGATATGCTTCCAAGTAGGACAGCTACTATCCCATAATGAATTAATGGGGATGAAGTCACCAATCAACAAATAGAAAGCTGCCATATTATAATAAATCAGTGACATAACCAAAGATGAGTTATGGATGCCTTCAACACCCATCCAAGGCAACTTTTGAGTGGCTGGTCCACTATGAGTGTTATCAACAAAATCATCAACTGAAAATTTCAAAGTCTCCATTGTATCATCCAATTGACATGTCTCATCAGCTTCCCAAGTGATTAGGGATGGACATGGCCCAAAGAAATCTTCAACACTAGATGTCACCAAGCTGCAAGGTACCAAAGTGTGTGATTCTTCAATCCTTTCCCCACCCTGTTTAACTCCTACACCATTTTCCTTGTCATCTTGTACCCTAGGAGTAGCTGTTGTAAAGGACCGCTTTTCTACATTATGCAAGGAGTGATTGTTCCTTCTCAAAAGTAGACAAGAATCAATAATCTTTCTTCCTTGTTTCACCAATTGGATAGCCATACCTTTAACTCTACCCATCCGTAAGAAGTCTGCCCTTATCAACTCCAAAGTCTCCTTGAAAGGATGCAAATGTGGATGAGAAATACCATACCCCATTCCTTTTCGTCCTTCCTTACTGGGGACTGTCCAAATGATATTTTGATTGCTATCCATCCTTCTTATCTTGCTGTCAAGAATCAGAACAGTATGCAATTTGTAAATGTAAATTGTGCCAATCCAAGTGCATGAAGGTAGGATACCATCACTAGACCCATCCTCAACGAAGACATAGTGATTTCTAGCATTGTAAATTGTTCCAAACACTGTTGTACCAAGACTATAGTCACACATTGCAAGACCCAGCAATGAAGAGGCACGATCAAACCATAGAGAATAGTCTAGCAAAATATCCATACATTCTCCTATGGAATTCTCATCAATATAAAATTGTGTCAACTCAATGGTTTGACCCAGCCTATCAAAAGGAAGCAATGTAAGATAAACTATCAAATTATCCATGTACCCCCATAAGAAGGCACCATCAAAATCATGAGTAGGTTGGTTTAGTTCGCCAAATGGAACTAATGCCTCATGCAAAACTGAGTTGCCTTCATCTTCATAATCACACTCATGTATGAGATCAATGGCTGACCCATGATGATCAAACAAAGTTTGCTGCCTCATTCTTTTTACCATATCTGGATACTGTTTGGCTTGACCAGCAATTAGCTTAGCTTCCCTTGCTTTTTCTAGCCGAATGTTACACTTCTCTTGTGTCTTCTCCACGCCTTCAAGGGTCTGGTATACAAAATCAAATTGTGTAGTGCCCTGTTTTCCAACAAAATTACCATATTCAACACTCCAATTTTGTATGTCATCATTAGTTGACCACAAGTAACTGTCATCCAAAGGTGTTAGCAAGTCTATCTCATGGGAATGCAAAACCATAGGACTGTTGTCCTCAAATAAATCAGGTATAATGTCATGCATGTTAGAGCAAATGAACATACTCTTAGCTGTCCCATCCTTTGTCTCATTCTTTAGTGCCTTAAGCATAATATGTTTACCCATGTGAGTAAACTCTAACACCATCTTGTTGAAGTCTTGGACAAATCTTCCAGAAGATTTCAACCATTGAATACCTAACACCGCTCATTCTCCTTAATGTTGATAATATCAACTACAAACTCAAGATTAGAGAAATTCTGCTCCTCATCATGTATGGGGTGGTGTATGTTACGATTTTCTTTGGACTGATTTATTGTTGTTGTTTTATAGTAAACAAATTCAGTCCTCTCGGAAGAAACAACATCAAAATAGCCATGCTTAACCAAGGCATCAGGTAAGCTATCATTTGGAAGCTCATTGTCACCAATTACTCCATGAATAGGGTTTGCAAGTTCATGTAAATGAAAAAGTATAACATTGTTGTCCCCAACTAGAGATTTAGGACTGATTGTGCCTTTTTCTTTCATTACCCTGGAAATCTTTAATGCAAGAGCACACTTGCATACCCTTCGCACCCAATCTTGTAGCATATCAAATCTTGAAGTTATGACATCCTTGTACTCAAGCAAAGCATCACAAAGGTGAGGCATCAACATACAAATTGATTCATGTTCTATTCCCACTGCTGTTATAAATTCAGATTGTTGGCGAGTAGAAGTTCCCACCATCACCTCATGCATATCTATCTTTTCATGAATGTCTACCATGCTACATTTCTTTTCACAACCATCTATCTAGGATTCATGCTCATGTGATGTCAAAATATTGCTGTCCCATTTTCTAATCCATACCATCACCTCCATAACTAATATGTCTTCCCTTACTAACAAACTCCAAGGTGTAGTATGCAAAACAAACCAACAATTATCAAATTGCAAGATCTTCTTAGTAAGAAACCTCCAAGTCTCCCTAATCACCTCTCTAAAACAAAATGCTTCATATGATCTTAGCAATTGTCCTTTCATTGTAGATGATGCATGACTAACCATAATGAAACCAATAATGTTCCATTCCACACAAATGGATATAACACTTGTGGCTGATCCATCAAGTGTGTGACCAATATCGTCATTTTTTGAGCTTTCAAGGGCCTCTCCAAAAGAGGAAAGTCGTAAACTTTATGATGCCAACTAGACCGACACCACTCAACATGCTCTTCTTGTGGGCTTACCTCATGAAGCTCTTCCCTTCTATGCTCATCATCTACACATTCTTCCCTTGGAAGAAATGAGGACCTAATGTATGACTCTCTTTGTCTTCTTACGTTATCAAGCTGATTGCATCTTTCCTTGACCTCTTGCAAGTGTTGTCTTTCTTGGGCAGCAAGCATCTTGGATTTTTTGGCTCTTAGTGACCACCCATCACACAACCCTTGTGTCCTTTTAAAACATCTTTCATAGTATGGTGAACAAAATCAGGACCTTTGTGGCTAGAATCCACAATATATATCTCATGTGCAACACTCTCTACTTGAGTACCATCATAGGAAGACTCAACAACATCATTACCTTCATGTGAAATGGATGCTACCTCATGATTAGAACTGCTGTTGCAAAAATCAAAATAGGTGTCATACCCTGGTGTCATGTTTTCAACATCTCCAATGGGCTGATCCATGATTGTAACCTCTTCCACTTTGTGATCAACATGTTGACTCAATGGTGTGATATGAATCTCCACTTGATCCAAAGTTATTTCTTCTTTAGGACTCCCACCCGATGACTGATTTTCGCATTCATATTGATCACTTGTAGGCTGCAAACTACAAACAAGTGATTCTTCTACTGTTGCTTGTTCTTGCACATTAAGCTCTTCACTTTTCCCAATGGTTTCTCTCCTATCTTTTGATATTTCTTTCATTTTTTCGCTGCCGATATAGACTTGAAAACATCAAGTCATTCATCCTCATTCGGTATACCCAAGAATTGTGTGAAAGAAAGCATGTCTTGTATCTTTTGAGGAAGAGAGCGATACTTGTCATAGCTGGCCATAATTGCTTTGTTTGTTGGTGAAACATGAGAACTCTTACTTGTTCTAATAAATGGAGATGATCCACTAGAGTGTCCAAATTTCTTTGAAATTTTATCATTCAATCGCTACAATTGACGGTTGATCTTATGTTGTGACTGTTCTAACTCTTCCCACACCTGTGCATCCTTAAGCAACTTTTTCATGATGACTCATCACGCTGCCCAACTGAAAACTAAACCAAACGGAAGCACACACAACTTTGAATGCACCCAACAGGCTGACAAGATCCAGGCTCTGATACCACTTAAAGATCCTTTACCAATTCTACCCTAAATTTTTCAATTTTGCCCTCTTGCCATAATGTCAAACAAGTGACTTGCATGGTCTGATTTGGTTTTGTTGATTGTTTGTTTGAGTTTCATTGCTTGTTTTTTCATTGCAAAATCATCGAGGAAAGCATAGAAATGAAGAGAACCATTGCATAAGTGAAAGACAACAATTGCAACTCAATAGAACCCCTTTTTCAACTATATCAAATCTGATTACAAGTTTCAAAGGTTTGATATACATTATATTAGACTGTAACAACAGTCTAAAACCCTTATATAATGCAATATTTGACTACCCAAAATGATAAACACATACCCGGATGTATAGCTCCAATTGTAGCTTGATTATTAAGTCAAATCATGAATCACTTCACTGTTACAACTTCAAACGGTATGGTTGAGTATGATGACGAAATAAGTGTTGTAGAGGATCACCAATAGGCTGGAAATAATGATAAAAATTAGGAACATCAACCTTTTACCAAACCCTAGGTGCCTGCCAAAATACACAACAAGCAGCCTTGATCAAAACTCCACGAATAAGGTACCAAATTGAAGATAAATTGTTGTCGTGGAAGAATATGCAATAAAATCAAATACCCATGTGCCTTAACTGCCATAAACTATCAAAATCTGCAATTATTTTCTGATAACTCCTTGCTGCAATCAATTCAGAGTACAGATTAACCTATAATGAAGTCCAATGATGCCCAAATGGAAACCCTAAGTAGATTTCCATGTTTTGTGAACTGGGTTTTCATCCAATCCACTATCCTCCAAGGGATTTCGTCCTCAAAAGACCTGTATGCTGCTGAAACCCTCTTCCAAGAACTCAAACCTGCAATTGCTTTTGTAAAAATGAGAATAGAATGCCCAAAAATGAGCCCACATATTGCTTTATAACCTCCCATGAGCTTTTTTAATAAAAGTCAATAAAATAATTTTCTTGAGGGTCTTTCCTCATCAAAAAGGAGCCACTTTTTAAAAACAACTTTGAGTTACTAAAATGAGGGCACTTTTCACTATTGCCTTTATTATTTTTTGTTATTATTCACTTTTTACTATTCCATTAAAGAAAACTTTAATATTTCCAATTTATCCCTAGATTCATCAACTGAACTCCAACTGAAAGGCTCGTAAAGCTCCTAGCTAAGCTCCACAGTCCTCGGTTGGGTCCCCTAACCATTCTGCTGACCTACGGGAACCCTAATAGTAGGCCAACCTCCACTATAGTCTGAGCTACCTAAGCAAGGGACATTACACCTACCGTTTGATGATTACTTGCATGAGTTCTATTTTGGCGTAAATATGAAAGTTTAGAACCTTCGGATGCATTCGAAAAGACAGTTAATCTAAGTGATCGAACCATTCACAAATAGCTCCTATATCCTCTTGCTCTGTTTTTCTTGAGGAAATAGGATAGATTAAAAGTTAGCCTAGTTTTAGTTAAGATCTGTAGAACCCAGAGAAAACCTTAGCTGCAACGCATTGTGTTTTATCACCCTTGTGCTCTACCACTGAGTAAAAAGATAGGAACTTAGTTCACTTTACTTTTACGCAACCATCAGCAAAAGAGGGAGCTCCCCCTCCTAATTTGAAGAGCAGTTAATTTTGTGCATAGTTGTCCGTTTCCAATAAGCACTCCATAGGTGCTAATTGAAACACCAACAAAGTGCAGTGTTGAAGCTTCTATACCATGCATTTCATTTCATTGAAACTCTTTGTTATTACTGAAAGCAGCCAGCGCCTACCTTTTATGATAAAGAGCCCCTGTTTCGCTTCAAACATGGGATGAGGACAAAGCCCCGCACAGCCGTTTGAAAAGGAACGTCACGTTGTAGCCTTGAGGCCATGTGACATTGAATGGGCCGGATAAAAGATTCTTTCATAAATATGCCGTGATTGTAATGTGATATGACTATATCTTATGGTCTGTTATGATAATCTAATTTCATTGTCTATCATTGTTGTATCTTTGTATAGACTTTGCTATGGCGTCATGTCCCTCTAGCTGACATCTCTATGATTAGCCCATTATGATCCTGTAGGTCGAAGGGATGGAAAGAGGGTCTTAATGGAGCTTGGCCTACCTTCTGTCAAGATTTGATCACTGGCTTCTGCTCGCTCATCTCAGACACTTCCCCTAGCCCGAGTTGCTATTTCTTTAGCAGTGATCCTGCACTCACATGGGACCCCGCCATTTCCTTAGCAGCATGGGATTGACTATGTTCCGTAATCACTTTGTCTACTAGCCTAAAACGGTTCGTAGTAATTCCAGTATATATATATTCGAGATATTAATATTTACAATTGATTTTAATTAAATAATAATTGTTGGAGCATTATAATATAAAGCTATAATATTTTATTATAACTTCTGCTGGATTTCATTGAAGGGTCACCATCATGGAGTATGGGGCCACTTTTAATTATACTATAATTAAAAATCTGAGCTGAGACTATTGAAAAAATTAAAATAATGAAGTCGAAATTTTAATGATTCCCTATTATTAAGGAATTCGCACTTTTCAGTGTATAAGGCATTTTTCATTGGGAATCGAGCCATTATGACTATTGTGAATTGAAAATTGATCAAGTTTCGCTAGGAGCATCAATGGAAGTTTTCCAGTGGTTTCAAATTTCCTAAGCATTGTAGAAACGGTTTTCATCTCCCCAAAGGAAAGCAGCAATCTGTAGGGTGTGAGATATCATATGATTTATTGCCGTGCAAGAGACTTCTCTATCTCAGAGAAGCCATGTAGCTTCACAAAGGTTTACATCTTCAGGTTTTCAGAGAGTTTTTCATCCAGAAGAGTCTTCTACAGTAGGCACCTATTTTACTTGGATCTGGAGATTCTCACAAGGGCCGTACTATTTTATTCATTGCTGCTGTGTACCAGGCCGTACCTTTTCTATACCTGGCCGTACTGTCATCAAAAGGCGTGACTTTGATCTTGGGAAAGGCGCCCATCCTTTTGGTTTCCAGTCTTCATCAGATTGAGAGCAGTTGTATCTGGGATCTTTAGAGCTTGCCAGACAGAGGGAGAAGCATTCATTGCAGCCGTACCAGTTATTTCCAGTCTGCTGATTATACCAGGTTCTTTATTAAATATTGCTGTTTTCATTGTTGCATGTGTCAGATCTTTATTGTAATACATTCAGAAGTTCAATAAATGATACGCCATCCTCAGATCTTGTATTTTCTATCTATAAAGGCAGTATAGCATTTTTATTGAATTTATTCTCAAATTCTATCAAAATCGCATTCTTTATTATTTATGCAAAAACGTCCAAAAAAATCAAAATACACAAAACATTCAAAAAAACAAACCAGTTACAGAAGTCAGGGGAAACAAGGGTTTCTACATATGGTTATGAACTGTTGTTACAATTGTTTGTTTTATTTTTGAATGGTAACATATGAATAGCTTTGTCATAGATATTATTTTGGGGTTTGTGAATGAAATCAAACTTAATGAATGCTGTCATAGGCATGAGATCCTATTGTAGCACTATTGTAAGTTTCAGCCATTTGGCAGATTGTTCCAAGCTGTTTTAGCAGGCTGTTAATATTGTATATGCAAAATGATGAACAACAGTTATGAATAAGCCTTGATGCCTACTTTGTGTTTTTATACTGTTGTAATGTTACTTTGGGTTCGGGCTTATTGATAACTGGATTTGTGTTAATTATGATTATAAGTATAGACCTTCAAGGTTATTGAACCAGGAATCTGTAATTTATTTATATGTTAGTATTATTATTGTTGAAGTGAATCTTGTTATGAGTCATTCTCTTTGGAACAGGGCAGACCTATAGTTTAATGGTCTTCAAACCAGGAAGCTGTAATTGTATTTATATTTTAGTATTGTTATTGTTGAGATGAATCTTTTAATGATTCGTTCTGTTTGAAACAGGGCAGACTTATAGTTTGAATGTGATTGTCAAGAAGGCTGAATTTTTAATATTCACAGTCATGGAAACACAACGGCATTTCTTGTGTGATCATGTGAACCAGGAAATCCTCAAAGACACAATAGTGAGGATAGAGGTTGTTGATATTTGAGTCTTTAATAATTTGTTGATTGCTGATTTAAAACATCATATTGAACATTAATCTAGTATAGACTGGATTATTTATGGCTGTTAGAGGTTAAGAAGGGCATATTTTCTTTCAATTATGAATATTATAATGGGATTGAATCTGTGATCTGGTTTTGAGGACTTTATAGATTGCTTTGCAATCATTTGAATATGCTTATCATAAGTTGGTCTTATTCAAAAGAAACATTCATCCCATGTCTTAGGACACAAAAACATGATATTTGCTATGTCATTATTGCGACACCAGTACAATTTAATGATGCTATAATTCACTGATTAGAAGGTGGCTTGATATAGCAACAGTTTAAGCTGTTACTAGATTGTCCTTTTTCATATCAGTTAATCCCTATTTGTTTATGAACTCTTATTTAGGAAATATGGGAAATTAAGTTGGTATTTGAGTGAATGATATCCTTGATCTGTCAATCAAAAGTGTAATGTCCCTTTGTTACGGTCTTTCTAGTATTTGCAGAAGCTCCAACTTTCTTGGAGAGAGCCAATCTTTTCAAGATGGATTTCTAGTAATGATAGTGAGTTCAATAAATCAAGGCAAATCCCATGGTACTTTCTGAATGCAGTTTAGATATTCTGGGAGCATTCCACATTTCTTGGAGAAGTCTGTTATTTTTGGAAAGCGCCAAACTTCCTTAAGTTTGATATTCTGCAAACTTAAGGTTATGTTGTAATGTCCCCTTCTCAAGCCTAGTCAGCTGATATGACCATTAGCCTATTCTAGAGTTCTCGTAGGCTAATTGGTGGTGGTTAGGGGATTCCAAGGTTCTTGGAGAGCTTAGTATTGGGCTTTTTCGTGGCATGCAATGATGTTTTGGAGTTCAAATGGCATTCAAGATGGAGGTGGTGCTCTTTGTAACTTTGTTGGCCATTAGGGTTGTTCTCCATATTTCTTGGAGCACATGGCTATTTTTAGTAAGTGTTCGTTTTGGCACCTGGCATCTTTCCTCGGATCAATTGCTTCTTGGTGCGATCAATTTCTATTTCTGATGTCTTGGTAGAGCTTTCCATAAGGAGGATGGGATTATTTAAATATTTGCACTAAAGTAATAAAGTAATGTTTTAATTGTCACTTTAGTGTTAAATATTATGAAGTGTTGTTATGTCCCCAAGTTGGATGCCTAGGGAAATGGAATATGGGGACTTAAGTTGTTTTTAAAATGTTAAAGGGGCCTTTTCGAGGGAAAATAAAAAATTTGAATTTTTAAAACGCCATTTTTCCCTCCAATTGTATATAAAGGGGTTTTGGCTCTCATTTTCCTCATTCAAAATTGTACACATAATAGGATGTTGTCAGAGTGAACATTGAGTTCTTCTAGGAGTTGATTGAGGACGAAAGCCCTCATCAATATTCACTAGTTTCGATGGTGCAAGATCCATCTAAGCTAGTTTGGTGTTTTCATTCAGGAAACACATTGGTTTTCAGGGAGTTTTGGATTTCGGGGTTTCAAAAAAATTGAAGATTTACATGGTTTTTTCATTTTTTATTGCAGATTGGAGTTCTTTCTTTGGTGTTTTTTTTGCAGTGTTTTTGCCTTTTGGTGATGAGTTTGGTGATTTCTTTTGGAGAGTGAAACAAGTCATACCAATGCCCTAGGACAGGCCATACCATCTGTTGCAGCCCATGGAAGTGGGTTTATGGGTTAAGACTATCAAAACATTTTGGAAATTACTGCCTGGGCTCCATGATTTTGAGTGACTATTTGAGGTAATATTGCAAACATCAATTTGTGTGAAGGGTCGTACACCTTCAGGCAATGACTGTGAGCTTGGCGTGACCTCCTAGAAGCTAGTCGTTGGGTTTTTGGATGGTTTTTCAGTCTTAAAGGTGGTGCCCAGCCTAGAAGCTTCATTCACCATCATTTTGGAGTGGGAAAAACTTCGTATGAAGATGCTATGAATATTTTGAGCAAGTCACCCTGTTCCAGCGCCTCACTATTGTGTAAAAGATTTCAAATTTATTACAGACCTGTAGGTTGCTGATTCTTTTATATTTGTTGCTATTGGATAGAAAATGACCTGAAGGTATGTTGCTGCAGTTGGGAGGCATCATGATGATGGATTAATGGTCATTTCTGCGTTTGTTGAAGGTATCTGTCTCCTTCATCCTGCTACAGCAGACATATAAACATTGACATTTGCTCTGTCCAAGCGCTAGGATATCAAAGGAGGCTGGGAAAGTCTGTAACTCCAGTTGGGTTGCCTCTCATGGAGGATGGAATGATTACCTGGAGCTACTGTTGGCTATTTACCTCTGCAATCTCCTACAAGAAGTCTGTTATGGCACAATGATGCATTCATTTCAAGGTATTTACACTCTGTATGGTTGTTGTTTCAGTGGATGTCCCATAGTGTTTCCTTAGTTGCATTTTGAAGCTCTAATTTTTGTAGCAGCTGTGACTTGAATGAATGTAATCTTCATTATAAAATTGCAACATCAGAAGTCTCTTAAAATGAAAACCCTTCAACGCTCATATTATAGTATGAATACATATTAACTGTGTGACTCTTGTTGTGGCATCATTGGATGATAATTTCAAAAAAAAATAAGGGGATGTTGTTACTTGTTACATATGTTGGCATGGTCGGAATTCATAATTGGCCTATTTTATTATTTTTCGCAATTTGAGAGCTGTGCAAATACATAATTATTTTTAATTATAAAGTGACTCATATAGTTCAAAAGTAAATTAAAATAATAGTCACTTTATAAAGAGATAAAATATGGGATTTTTCTAGAAAGTTTATTAAATAATTATAAAATATAACTTCTAGAAAGATCCCAAGGGGTTATAAAAGGAGGCTGAAAGAAGTCATTTCCTCATTCTTGATATTTTGGATATTTGATATTTTCTTGAAACCCCAGTTGTGGAGGCTAAGCAGGATTGTTCAACAACCCTAGGACAAAAACCCTATGTCATGTCCCCGAAATAGCAAAATATAAAGCATTGAAATGCAAATAAATAAATAAAATAAATAGCAAAAATATAAATATAAATTTAATATTATTATAATATATATATTTAAATATATTTACAATAAAATCAATTTATACATATAATGGCAAGATTTTGATGTAAAATATAAACACAAAATAATATATATATATATATGGAAACAGCAGTTGATTATTCAAAAGGCATCAATGAATATATTCTAAGAGGGGCCACCGATTAGAGTTAAGTTAAAAAGGCAGCAATATGGCAGCAATTCCAAAAGGAGGATTAGGGAGTCAAAACAAGCAGTGATAGCGGTCATTTCTGAAAGGCAGCGACTATTAATAAAGGACTGTGATTTCAAAAAGCAGCGATCATGTGGGTTTTGAATTAGTTAATAAAAATAGTAATTGCTAATTACCAAAGGGCTGTGATCCATATTAGGGAAATAATATCTTCAGGCAGCAGTTCGTTATAAAGGGATGTGTCCCTACCAAGGGAAAGAATAATGAACAGCTGTGTCTCTTCCCTCTCTACCCTCATAAATATAAAGGGAAGAACTCCTCAAGGGGAGGGGGGATGGAAAAAGAAATAAGATCAATAAGAAGATCTGATATGAAGGAATAAAGATAATAGAGCAGACTAGGGAAAAGAATAAATATATTAGATTAATTACTATAAGCATGGAATCACTCAAGTATAAGAAATCTGAAAGGAAGACGGAGATCAGTAAACAGGAAATAGTCTGCACTCAGAAAGGCAGCAGCTAATATAATGGGGATTGATATCATGAAGAGTACAATAGTCAAGGAGAGATAAATGAAGATAAGTGAAGAATCAATAAGGGAAGTAAGTCAAATATAATTACATACATATATATATAATGAAATATAAATATATATATATAAATATCTATACATATGGATTATATATGATTAGGCAATAATGATGCTTAGAGCAATTATTAATCATTATTCAATTGAAACTAATCTATTGGTTTCTTTTTAAGCAATATTTCTGAGTATTGAGAACAGATAGATCAAGGGGAGGAGCACACAGATCAAGAAGACAAAGAGACTCAGACCCATGTATCACAACAGGTTGCTATTATCAAATACATCAATATAACCAAGTGTATTTTCTGCAGATCATTGCTTGCATATGACGCATATTGTCTATATGATAATAAGAATATTTAATGAATGATTTCTTGTGATAGAATATATGATGTGCTTGATTGTTTGGAACCCATCCTGTGGAAGGCCCTGAGGTGCCAGTGGTAGGGACCAAAAGCCCAGCCTCCGCCCAACTCCTCACGAAGGTAGGGCTGAGGTGTATAGTAGAAGCCAAAAGAGCCCACTCATGAGTTAATTAAAAGGCAGCAATATGGCAGCAATTCCAAAAGGAGGATTAGGGAGTCAAAACAAGCAGTGATAGGGTCATTTCTGAAAGGCAGCGACATTAATAAAGGACTGTGATTTCAAAAAGCAGCGATCATGTGGGTTTTGAATTAGTTAATAAAAATAGAAAATTACCAAAGGGCTGTGATCCATATTAGGGAAATAATATCTTCAGGCAGCAGTTGTTATAAAGGGATGTGTCCCTACCAAGGGAAAGAATAATGAACAGCTGTGTCTCTTCCCTCTCTAATAAATATAAAGGGAAGAACTCCTCAAGGGGAGGGGGGATGGAAAAAGAAATAAGATCAATAAGAAGATCTGATATAAGGAATAAAGATAATAGAGCAGATGGGAAAAGAATAAATATATTAGATTAATTACTATAAGCATGGAATCACTCAAGTATAAGAAATCTGAAAGGAAGACAGAGATCAGTAAACAGGAAATAGTCTGCACTCAGAAAGGCAGCAGCCCCTAAATATAATAGGGGATTGATATCATGAAGAGTACAATAGTCAAGGAGAGATAAATGAAGATAAGTGAAGAATCAATAAGGGAAGTAAGTCAAATATAATTACATACATATATATATAATGAAATATAAATATATATATAGAATATCTATACATATGGATTATATATGATTAGGCAATAATGATGCTTAGAGCAACTATTAATCATTATTCAATTGAAACTAATCTATTGGTTTCTTTTTAAGCAATATTTCTGAGTATTGAGAACAGATCGATCAAGGGGAGGAGCACACAGATCAAGAAGACAAAGAGACTCAGACCCATGTATCACAACAGGTTGCTATTATCAAATACATCAATATAACCAAGTGTATTTTCTGCAGATCATTGCTTGCATATGAACACATATTGTCTATATGATAATAAGAATATTTAATGAATGATTTCTTGTGATAGAATATATGATGTGCTTGACTGTTTGGAACCCATCCTGTGGAAGGCCCTGAGGTGCTAGTGGTAGGGACCAAAAGCCCACTTACAACCTCCACCCAACTCCTCACGAAAGTAGTGAGGTGCAGTGGTGGCAAAAAAGAGCCCACTCGCGAGTTAAGTAAAAAGGCAGCAATATGGCAGCAATTCCAAAAGGAGGATTAGGGAGTCAAAACAAGCAGTGATAGCGGTCATTTCTGAAAGGCAGCGACTATTAATAAAGGACTGTGATTTCAAAAAGCAGCGATCATGTGGGTTTTGAATTAGTTAATAAAAATAGTAATTGCTAATTACCAAAGGGCTGTGATCCATATTAGGGAAATAATATCTTCAGGCAGCAGTTCGTTATAAAGGGATGTGTCCCTACCAAGGGAAAGAATAATGAACAGCTGTGTCTCTTCCCTCTCTACCCTCATAAATATAAAGGGAAGAACTCCTCAAGGGGAGGGGGGATGGAAAAAGAAATAAGATCAATAAGAAGATCTGATATGAAGGAATAAAGATAATAGAGCAGACTGGGAAAAGAATAAATATATTAGATTAATTACTATAAGCATGGA
Organism: Sequoia sempervirens; assembly: GCA_007258455.2. NCBI lineage: Eukaryota > Viridiplantae > Streptophyta > Pinopsida > Cupressales > Cupressaceae > Sequoia > Sequoia sempervirens. The sequence goes on from VDFB02083030.1 coordinate 22,571, forward strand.
ATCACTCAAGTATAAGAAATCTGAAAGGAAGACAGAGATCAGTAAACAGGAAATAGTCTGCACTCAGAAAGGCAGCAGCCCCTAAATATAATAGGGGATTGATATCATGAAGAGTACAATAGTCAAGGAGAGATAAATGAAGATAAGTGAAGAATCAATAAGGGAAGTAAGTCAAATATAATTACATACATATATATATAATGAAATATAAATATATATATAGAATATCTATACATATGGATTATATATGATTAGGCAATAATGATGCTTAGAGCAACTATTAATCATTATTCAATTGAAACTAATCTATTGGTTTCTTTTTAAGCAATATTTCTGAGTATTGAGAACAGATCGATCAAGGGGAGGAGCACACAGATCAAGAAGACAAAGAGACTCAGACCCATGTATCACAACAGGTTGCTATTATCAAATACATCAATATAACCAAGTGTATTTTCTGCAGATCATTGCTTGCATATGAACACATATTGTCTATATGATAATAAGAATATTTAATGAATGATTTCTTGTGATAGAATATATGATGTGCTTGACTGTTTGGAACCCATCCTGTGGAAGGCCCTGAGGTGCTAGTGGTAGGGACCAAAAGCCCACTTACAACCTCCGCCCAACTCCTCACGAAGGTAGGCCTAAGGTGCCAGTGGTAGGAGCCAAAAGAGCCCACTCGCGATCTCCGCCTGATCCCATAGGTTGGCAAGTGTCTTTTGGGAGTCGTAGCCTTGATGGAGAAAGCAAGTACAAGTCGCCAAGGCGGATAGTTGTGGTATACAACCTCTTAGTCTTGGCATATGGCTTCGGGTGGACCCATCATGTCCCTTCTCCCAAACTTGTTTGTATTGATTGATAATCTATGGATGTGATGAAATTGTCTAACCCTAACAAGCATATATACATATTTGCATATATTGTTCATGTGGTGAATGCAGGATTCCAATCCAAGAGATATTTTTTTAATAAGGTGAAACCCTAACCCTAATTTGTTGCAATTTGTGATCAATAGGCGAATTCTAGGGAAAATCGAGATAGGGGACATTACAGTGGTATCAGAGCATCTTTCCTGCCATCCTGTGTATACTTCATGCATTATGTGTATTCATGCGTATGCTTCATGGTTCTTGTACTTCATGTATTATGTGTATTCACATGTATGCTTCATGCTTCCTGTGTATACTCCATGTATTACGTGTATTCACATGTATGCTTCATGCTTCCTGTGTATGCTTCATGTATTACGTGCATTCACGTGTATGCTTCATGCTTCCAATGTATTCTTTATGTATTACATGTATTCAAGTGTATACTTTGTGATTTATGCGTATTCAAGTGTCTTCAAGTGTATACTTTGTGACTTTGTGTATTCAAGTGCATTGAAGTGTATACCTTGTGACTTATGTGTATTCAAGTGCATTCAAGTGTATACCTTGTGACTTATGTGTATTCTAGTGTATTTGTTCGCGTTACAATTCGCACCTCCGGAATGCATATTGGTAACGGATAGCTATGCACAGTATTAACTGCTCTTCAAACTAGGAGGGGAAGCTCCCTCTTTTGCTATTATGCGTAAAAAAGTAAAGTAATCTAAGTTCTTATCTATTTTACTCAGCTGGTAGAGGCACAAGGTTATAAAACCATTTGCATTGCAGCTGAGGTTTTTCTGGTTTCGTAGATCTCAACTACAACTAGTCTAAAACTATAACTATCCTATCTCCTCAAGAAAAATAGAGCAAGAGGAATTAGGAGCAATTTGGGAATGATTGACGATAAATTGTATCTCAGGGTTTCCAAGGAGATGAGGTGTTTTGTCCGAGGCATAGGCTGAAATAAAGGTTGTTGGAAACAACATCAAACAGCAAGCTAGATCTCAGAATTCCCAAGGAGGCTCATTACACTATTCAAGGTGTAGACTAAAATTAAGATTACCAGAAACAACATTAAACGATAATCCTAATCTCTAAATTCCCTCGGAGGCTCATTGCTTTGTCTGAGGTGTAGATTGAAACAAAGATTATAAAAACAAGTGTTGATAAACCTTGAAACTTTGGATCAAAGGCTCATTGCTCTTTTGATTTATTTCTTCAAACTTGATCAACGATTACAAAAGATTTGGGACAGAAAATGGTACGAAATCATACAAGATGCGATCAACCAAACAACTCTTAGACAAAGAGTGAACCAATATTTACTTGCAAGCTTGTTGGCTTAAGGGCACAGCAATTTTGTGTAAATAAAAGTTAAAATACAATGAGCAAGGTTGCTCTTATTTATAGAAGCTCAAAGGAGTAGGGAACCCTAAAATCTCCTTGAATTAACATTTAGTCTTGCCAACATGCAAGATTTATTCCTATGCCTAAATGCATGCAACTTAACAATTAACTGGAAAAACTACTTCAGTTAACCAATTCTAAATTAAACTAGAACTCCATATGTACATAGGTATCTCCAAAATAGACATGCACGATTGGTGGGACAGCGAGTTAACTTGGAAAGAAAAATCAAGTTAACTATTGTGTCTAATGTCTATCTGGAAAAGGTGGGATGTCCTAACTTACTAGTTCACTGGTTGTGATTACGAGCAATCAACTCCTCCAATAAGTTGTTAACTGCCTCATCATCTGGAGATAGTCACATGCCTTAACTGTCAATTCACTGCTTGTCAGCAACTTGAGCAATCCTAGAAATATTTGCACACTTCAACTGGCAGTTCACTTATTGGTAACTTTGGCGGCTCTGTAACTATAGTGATGATCTCTATTTCTTCTACAACTTTATGCTTCTGACGCTTTTCTTGATTTTTCTCAATGGATGAGTGTTGCATGATGAAACCGCGAAGTTTGACTATGAACACTCTAGCTGTGAGAAATGCACACGAACTCACTACACACGCAAAGTTCCAACGGTATTCAACCCTCTAAACTGGCCTTGAAAGGCTATCAGCTATACGAGGTATGAAACCATATGGAATCCGTGGACTTGGAGCATCTACGCCTATCAATCAACTCCCCGAATGTGCTCGATGTTTTGAAGTGTGGTTTGGTCTATGCCTTCCAAAGTGTTCAAGTCAACCTCCGGATGCACTTGATGCAAATTAGTATCAGCTATTCAAATGAAATCGTGAATCAAAACCGATTTGGTCTTGAATTCAATTTGAGTGAATTGCATACTGAAAAACTAGGCTGTTGACTATTAACACGAATATGTTCAGACAACTTTTTCGGTGAGGCTAAAAAAAGCTTCTGGAGGGACTAAAAATAGCTTCTCAAGGGGCAATTTTTACGAAAAATTCTGAGACGTGGGTTTTGTAGAGAATGTATTTCTAAGCCGACCCAGATCATCAAAAATTCAAAAAAGTGACTTTTCCTCAGGCATGCAACAACTATTTAGAAACAAAAGCTGTAGGGGTTGCAGGGGCTGCAAGGGCTATTTTTCCCGGAAAATTCTGGCATATGGGTTTTGTACCCTCCAATGTGTTGATCAAACCTAGTTTCTTCATTTTTTGAAATGATGACTTTTTCCGGAAACCCTAAAAATAGGGGGTAGCAGGGCAATTTTTCCAGAAGATTCTAGCATGTGGGTTTTGTTGCCAATACTGTACTGAACATTACCCAGATGGCCAAATCTGTGAAAAACTATCGTTTACTTGGACATGTAAGAGAAAACCTAAAATAAAGATAGAAGAAATGTGAGGGGGAGAAGATAGAAGTTATAAACTACCTCCTTCAATCTTCAAGAAAAACACCTCTGCATAAACCCAATCTGATGAATTCCTGGCAAGAACATACTGGAAAGATGAAGCATGGAATAATATTCCTCTGTGCAATCTGAACCTGGAACTGTGAAGAACACTGAAAATGGCCTATATTTGCTCCTTCAAAATGCGTTGGAGAGAAAATAGCTGATTTTAGCTTCAACCTGAAAGAAATAATGGAGAAATGACACCCATGCATGAATAAATAACCATTTTGGAGGTGGTAGTGTCAGTTAGAGCCCCAACCCTAATTGAGGAGTCCATTTTTGTGCATGCCTCGCTAACTGAAAGTCCTCTAATTTTAGGACGCCATATGCAAGAGGAAGCATGAAAAAATTGTAACTAAGAATCAACTGGGCCCACTTTGACTTTTGGCATCCAAGCTTTGGGGAGTTCGAAATTTTTTAAAGATTTTCAACTTCTGTTGTGACGAACTACCTCTATTTGACCTTGAATTCCAATTGCCCGGTTGATCCTGAAGCTTGGCTGACAGATTCATTGTGGAGCTGAAACAAGTCTGAACAGATGTTGTTGGGAGCTGCAAAGCTTAGAAACTAGTTCTGATAGCTTGAAATTTTGGGCGCCTTTTGCCAAAAGGGTGCTTTTTTCACTAGACAACCATTTTTTGAATGCTTTTTAATCTCATCAATTTGACCCTCCGTGCTTCAATCTGCAACTACAAGTGATTGACGACTCCCATGAACATGCTGAGATATTGAACAGAAATGAGAAAACCAATTCAATTCCAAAAAGAATGACTAGTATTGCAACATCTGAAGGTTGATTTATGAGACTCAAATTCAAGGGCGCCCCTGGCCTGCAAGGGCGCTTTTGTGTCTCTGAGATACATTTTGCACTTTGTAACCTTTGACGAAATGCTCCAATTTGATCTTTGTTGCTCGGAATTTGACTGCTCCAATGTTCATGCTGACAATCTCATCGCGGAGATTGATCAACTCTGAATAGATGTTCCTAAGAATCACGAAATTTGAAAGCTGCATCTGAGGCCCCAGAAAGTTGGGCGCCTTTTCAAAGAAGGGTGCATTTTTCTCAGCCAAATTTCCATGTTTTTCAACTTGCTTTCGTCACCGGCGTTTTATGCTTGATCTTCATTCACAGGCGTTTGATAGGTCCCGAGAGCTGGCTACTAGATTCATCGTGTAGAGAAGGATTCTGAGCAAATCTCTTGAAGAAGACAACTGCTGAAAACCTCATCTAGTTGACCAAAAGTCTAGGCACCCCTGGCCTGCAGGGGTACATTTGACCTTTTGACTTACATTTTATTCTTCATTTTACATGCTTGCTAAATCAACTGCTACTATCATTTGATACATCTCGTGGACTAGCAAACGGGTTCGTTGCGAAGCTGGGTTGAAGTCGGGAAGATCATCTGGAGATAGTTACTGCAAAAACTGTCATCTGAGAGCTTTTATTCTTGGGCGCCCCTAGGATATAGGGGTGCATTTTCCATAACAAACTGCCATTTTGGATGTTTGTTGACCTTCAGCATCTTTTTCCTCTGTCCTCGTTTGCCGGTGTTTGACAAATCCGTTGGACCTGCTTGACGATTCGTCGAAAAGCTAGCAAAATTCTGAAGAAGACAATTGGTTTTGCAAGCGTTAATAACTACATTTGGCCTCTCAAATTCAAGGGCGCCCCTGGGCAACAGGGGTGCAATTGACTCCAGACTTGATCATTTTCTGATGACTTTCAACTTCTTCACACTTCGTGATTACCGTGTTGCTTAGCTAGGTTGACTACGTTGAAGCATTGTTGCTGCTAACGTGAGTACATTCACCGTTGTGATTTGCATTCACCATTTTTGTGTGTACAGACACTGCAAAGTTGTCTTGGGCGTTGACTGCAAAGGCATCTCCCTTGTAGCAAGGCGTAGTGTTTCCAAACTTAGAATATTTTTCCCATTTTTCACCTTTTGAAAATCCCCTTCGTCACGAAACATCTTTTTGAGCATCTTTCGCCATAGAATCTTCTGTGATGCGTTTGAGGTTTAGATTTCAACACTTGGTACTGACCATCTGCCATTATTGACCTCAAAGGTCGTAACTTTTCTCCTGAAAAAGTGAAGTAGACCCACCAGAGCTAAACTGACTTTTTCTTGATTCTGACTTGACCAATGTGATCGTGAAGTGAAATAAGCCAATCAAAATTATTTTCAGTCAATTTTGGAAAGATCCTATTTTTAGGGTTTATCCTAAAAACAGGGGCCCAAAAACCCTAATTTTCAAAATTTTCTAGTATCCTCTAGACAGAAAACCCACAAAAAGCCCATGCTTCGTTTGACCTAAAACTGACTTTTGACGACAATTTTACAAGATTTAGACCATTTTAATCAAAATGCCTTATTGAAGAAAAAATTTTATTTTGGATACAATAGTATTCAAATGTATACTTTGTGACTTATGTGTATTCAAGTGCATTCAAGTGTATACCTTGTGACTTGTGTGTATTCAAGTGCATACTTTGTGGCTTATGTGTATTCAAATGTATACTTTGTGACTTACGTGTATTCAAGTGTATGCTTTGCAAACTACATGCATTGTGACTTGTGTGCACTCATGTGTGTTGGCATTTTAATTCACACCTCTGGAATGCAGATTAGAAATGGACAGCTATGCACAAATAAACTACTCTTCAAATTAGGAGGGGAAGCTCCCTCTTTGTTGATGTTGCTTAAAAGAAGGTAAACTAAAACTAATTTGCCTATCTTTTTGTTCAGCTAAGAGCACAAGGTTATAAAACTCAAGCGTCGTAGCTGAGATTTTATCTTTTGGAGGTTCAACTACAACTAAGCCTACTCTAATGACGTGTTGTGACCTTTTCACACATCGCCCCATTGCAAATGGGGACCCCCTGTTTTTCGCTTTTTGCCTTGGCGTCGCAACTGCTTATCACTTGTCTTTTTACAATGAGGTCATCATTTTGAGGGTTTCAAGTCAGTCTTTTGAGAGTAATCCGAGCCAAGTTGAGAATCCATGCCTGAATTAGTGCGTAAACGTCATGGAAGGGTTCAAAAGGTCCGGGAGACGAGGATCGCCTGTGCTTTGGGCCAATTCTGACACTTCCTATTTTTTAGGGAATCTGCTTTTTTGCTTTTTTGTTTTTTCATTTTTGGCATTTTTGGACCAAACGAGATTCCCTATTTTTTAGGGATTTTGCTTTTTCTATTTTTAGAAAGTCAACCCTGGTCAACGGGTCAATGTTTCCATCTTTAGATCCAAAAATCAAAGTAAAAATCGAAAAAATCAAGCAAAAAAAATCAGGAAAAACATGGAAAAGCAAGCAAAAATCTGAGAAAATCAACCAAAAGGCATGAAGGAGCGATGGGAAAATAAGAAAAATCATTGAAAATCAGTCAAAAATCATGAGAAAAATTGCCAAAAATCAGCCCAAAGGCATGAAATCTATGATAAATTTTGCATAAGTCTGAAATAAAATTCGCCATCAAGAGGAGAATATCAAGACATTAAAGAGGTCGGCCCTTAAAATGAGGGACATGGCATGAAGGTTGCAAAGTCCGCCCTTGCCTTAGTGAGAAAATGGCATAGATGACGGCCCTTAAAATGAGGGACATGGCATGAAGGTTGTGAAGTCTGCCCCAAAGCTTGGAAGGAAAAATGGCAAGCTTAGTGGAAAGTCCGACCTATCTCTTGGCAAGAAATCTTCTAAGTCCGCCTTACCTTGGGAAGATAAATGGAAAGAAGTTCTCAAAGTCCGCCATCAAAAGGAAGAAAGTGTAAAGTCCGCCATAGGGAGACAATGAATGGAAGGATCATCCTTAAGTTAGCTCAAGGAATGGATTGCAGACACATCACAAAGTCCGCCACGCACTTGTCCCAAACTTGATGAAGTCCACCCAGCCAAGGAAACTCAAAAAATTGGCTGAGTAAAAAAAAATTCAAAAAATTTTGGAAAGGCACCAATGAAGTCCGACCTTGCTCAATGGATGGACAGCACAAGAAAGTCTGACTTTTCCCAAGCACAACATGTCCAAACCTTTACAAAGTCCAACTTTGCTTGAAGAAGGCATGTTCGGACATCCATAAGATCCGCCAAGTACAATGGCAAACATGAGAGAAAGTCCGACTTAGGTCAAGATAGAAGCAGTGTCCAAGCTCAAGTGAAGTCAGCCCAATGAGAAAAACTCAGAAAAATGACCAAGCTCAAGTGAAGTCAGCCCAATGAGAAAAACTCAGAAAAATGACTTAAGTGTTGGTACCTTGAGGAGGGAAATTCAGAAAATTGGCTAAGTATTGGAAAGAAAACAAGAGGAATGAAGAGGAAAAGAAAGAGGAAGTGAATAAAATCCTTGTCCAAGGATGGAATTTGTCCTACATAGCACAAGCCAAATTCAAAATTGAAGACAAATCCACAAGCAAAGTTCATCCAAAACCTTCGCTAAATGTTGAATGGTCCACATGAAGGTGTTACAAAATAGCCAAAATTTGGCTAAGTATGAGAAATACATCGAGGAGAAAGTTCCAATTTCCTCCATCATGGTGAAAGCACAGATGCATTCTTCTCCAAATTCAAGACACTTGAAAGAATATCCAGACATCTTTGAAGGGATTTCATCTACAATCCCAGACCTGTTGAAGCAATCAAGGCATCTTCTTGAGGGATTTCATCACCTGAAGAATTAAAAAACAAGCTTCCAATTTGAATCAGATGGTGACAAGAAGGGTGTTCCAAACAAATTTTCTTACTTAGACAATTTCTTGACACAAATTGGAGAATTCAGAGAGGAAATCCAAAGGAATAACATCAACCAGTTCAAGCGGGGAATTTCAAAGCAACCAACTTCAAGTCCAGACACGGGAGACTTCAGACCTCAAAGATTCATCTTGAGAAAGAGGAAATCAAAGTCTCAAAAGGAATCCAAGATCAAAGCTAGGAAGGAACAAGCACAACGAGGAGACGAGTCATGAGAGAAAATATTCTAAGGCAAGCCGTGGGAAGAAAAGCGAAGCGACCAAGGAGGCATCCTACTTGTTGAGGTGGCGCCTCGTCATCTTCAACCAATCAAATTGTTCCAAATCAACATGCAACAACTTTCTATTTTATTGTTGGTTTATATTTGGCAGAAGGACAAGTGTCCCCAAATGTAATTTTCTCATTGGTCGAGAGGTAGTTGGTTGTGACAAACCCTAATTAGGGTTTTATTTTGTAATATCGGCCGTTGATCCTAAATCAATCTTGGCCATTGAATTGTAATTGGGGAGCCTATAAATTGAGCTCACCCCTCATTTGTAAAGGTGGAGACAATGTATGAAATTGTTGCATTGAGACTATTTCCGATAATAAAAGCTCTTATGCATGATTTGCTTTGAATCACTTTTATTGTCAAGTAGTAAGCAAGGTTGCATAGCTTCTTCTACCATAGATTAGAGTTAGAATTAAATTAAGTAGAATTTGCTTTGAATATTGGTTAAGTGAATGCGAGATTGATCGTATAGATTCAATGGTGAAATATTGCTCATACTTTCTTCGAATGGATGATTTGCATTCTATGCGTAAAGTTAGCCTGAGCTTGTAATTGTGGAAGCTTAACTTCGGTCTCATTCGAGGCTTGAAAATTATAATCACACCCTTTGAAGATTGCACCCACTTTGCGTAGTTGTCCCAGGGAGGCGAAACAAAGCGTGGTTATTCCTTTCACCGAATCTTTACTGTCTCTTAAATTCCTAAGCGTAGAATAGATCCTCTAAACCTTTATCTTTTTGTCTTTTTTTAAGATCCAAATTGAAAGTCCCCATTGAAGAAGCTTTTAATGATAAATCCGCCTAAGTCCCAAACTTGTGAAGAATTCTTTAATGTAAGTCCCTTTGTGTATTACCAGCAAATCACAACGCCCATTGAGCTTATCCACACGTCAAGCCCTGACAAAAGAAACCTTGGAATCGCCATATGATCTTCTCGCAATCTTAGCATACGCAGTGGTTTTTCAAGAGAGGATAGAGTGTCTTTGGACATTTTATTCTGTGTGTTTGGTGGATGATAAAACGTACACCAACATAACATTTCTAACTTCTAAAGTAAATGTAAAGCAAGAGAGTTAGAAATGAACAAGGAAGGATTTTCTGACAAAATACTTAGATAAACTCTTCTTCCGACATACATCTACTTACTTTCAAGGCAAGCTGAAATGGAGATCATATAAGCATAACACAATAAACAGAAATATGAGACTTTATATCAGGGCAGCAAAGAAGGCACAAGACTTTATTTTCTCAAATTTTAGGAACAAAAGATTACACTTTTGGGACAGCAGGATTGTAGCAAAATAGGCTCACAATTTAGCCATCAAACCAGAATACATCAACACAAGACACATGCACTGAACAAGAATTTGCAGCTAAAGAGGATTGCAAACTTGCTCTTACACAAAGTGAACTAACACTGAATAACAACTTGCAGCATTATAGGCTTGCAATTTGCTATCATAATAACCGTTAAGAAAATAATGGGCAAGGTTGCCCTTATTTATACACAAGCAGAGGAGTAGGGAACCCTAAAATCTCCTTGTTTTTACAACCAAGGCTTGCCAACATGCAGGCTTTATTTCTAAAACTAAACAAGATAAACATCTAACCACCTATGAAAGCATAAAAACACGGAAAGCCAACTATTACAACTTGTTTTCTTTCTTTTTTTCAAAGAGTGGATAAGAATTGAGACAAGAATGGAAAGAAAGCTGGAAGAAAGCTTCTAGATGACCTCTGCTTTAAATCTCATCCACATCCCGCCAAAAAGCTGATTTGTTTCTTGATTTTAAGTGGAGAATGCTGCTGAAAATAAAATGTTGATCTGCCTTGAAAAAGCAATTTCTCCAAAAAAAAGTTGGGACTTGGGTTTTGTAAAAAATTACGTTCCGAAGAAACCCAAATGCTTGGAAACTGAAAAAGCTAAATCCATCTTGAAAAAGTAGTCTCTAGAAGAGGGAAAATTTTCCCAATGTTCAAGAGGGATGAAAAAGCAAAGAGACCCATGTGATCAGAAACGGAAAAAGTTGAGTGGTTGTTTCGAAAAAGCAACGCCCTATAAGTTGGAGCATGAAAAAGCATTCCTCCTTGCTCATTGATCTCGAAACCACGAAGAACACCGAAAAAGCATGTCATTTGAGTCTTCAAATCTTTGTTGAGAAAAAGGGAAAATCTTCTTGCTCTAGACGCCAACCTGCAAAAATGAATAATGGAAGTGTTGTACCCCAAAATGAATTTTGTTACACTTAGACATTTTGAAGAAATGAGTAAAAGTCTTGTCAAATCACCAAAAAGGTCGTGGAATTTGGGTGCGCGTGGCTTTGCATGGAGGGTTAAAACACAATTTTTTCAAATTCTCGACGATCCGGTCCGCTAAGAATGGGCCTTAACCTACAAAACCCAGATCTCAATTTTTCATCCCTAAATTTTAGGAAAACTGCTATTTTTAGAAATTTTCTAAAATTAGTAACGTTTTCTGGGTTTTTCTGGGTTTCTTTCGAAACGGATACTAGCAAAATTTTCTAAAAATAGAAAATTTCTAAAAATAGAAAGTTGGTCCCATGTAGGTCCTAACTCCATTTTGATTGGCTCAAAAATATAAACCGTGATCAGCCGGCAAATGTAATCTTAAAATAATCGGCTTTGCCCCCACTGGTCTATTCAGCCTTTTAAGCATTAACCGAGTTCAGGTCATCAATGGAGGTCATCCAACTGCCAGGCGTCAATTTCAGCATTCAAATTTCCGGCAGAAGGTGAAACGATGAACATGCACTAAGAACGAGGAAGAAGATTGAAAAGTCTTGAAAATTTTCTAACACTGCTGAAAGTGGGCGCCCCTGTTGAAGAAAGGCGCCCACCTTTTTAGGGCACCAGATGAAGAAATTAGGGTTACGGTCTCCAATGGAAGTTGCTCGGTTTTCAGTCAGCTTTGCGATGGATATCCCCGTCAGAGCTTCCGATGATCCAGTCTCCAGCAAATTCAAGTCAAAGTAGAAGGTATGAAGTGAAAATCAAACTTGAAGTTGAATAAATTGAAAAATTTTCTAAGTTCTGAGAAACTGGCCTGAAGAAAAAAGCCGCCTAACTTTTCAAGGGTGCAAAACAGCTGAATTTGGTACCGCTTAAGTAACCCGGATGTCTTCGTGAATTAAATCGCTTTGGCAAAGGAGTCATTTAGCACTTATTAAACGGAGCCTCGCAAGTAGTCATCGATTCAGTATAATGGAATCGCAGGGTCCAACGAGAGGTGAAAAGAGATTCAAAGCAAGAGTGAAAAAGTCAAAAAATAAACTAAGTGTTAGTAAACTGGGCGCCCCCAGTCAAGATATGCGCCCAACCTTTTGAAGGGTGAAAGTTCACTTTTTGGCAAACGTGTCTCCAGAAGGCCCCTTTTCATTTTCAGTCAGCTTCGCGATGAGCACAAACATTCAGCAATCCGACGCCCGAAGCTCAAGATTTAACGAAATCATCTGTGGAATAGAGGATAATGAAGAACTTGGAAATCAGAAAAATGGCTAACACTGGAGAAGTTGGGCGCCCCTAGAAGGAAAAGCCTCCCGTGAATTCGGAGGTCAAGATCAAATTTTTAGCCGGAGGTGCCTCCAGAACGTCTCTTTCAGAATCAGTCAGGCTTCGCCGTGAATCACTCAGCTCGTCTGTCGGGTTGATCTGTCAACGGGAAATCAGAGGCGAAGTGGCATGTTAAAATGGAGAAAAGTTGAAAAAGTGGAAATTTTGACTAAGTCTGGTGAAGTTGAGCGCCCCTCTTGGAGAAAGGCGCCCAAATCTTCATGCCTTAGAAGATTTTTGAAGATTTCTAAAATTTCAAAATTGTGAGAAGAAGAAGATGGCGTCCAAACTGAGAAGATGAGATTTAGGGTTTTTGGGATAAAAGCAAAAAAAAAAAAAAGCAAAACCTAAAATCAAGACCTAAGTCTATTTAACACCTCTTTTCAATGTATTTTTCATTATTTTTGCAGGTAACTTCCAGAGGAGAAAGTTGGAGCAGCAAATTTGAGAAATTTTTGTGATTAAAGAATCCATAGTTGCTGGTTTTACATCAGATTTTTCAGACCAGCAAGCATAAACCTTTGTTTTCTCAAGCTTTTTGTTCCAGAAGATCAAGTTTTTCAAGTAGAAGGCCAAGACTTTCAATTTTTCAGTCATCTGGGTCTTTTTGCCTTCATCTTCTGAAGAATTTTTCAAGAAACTTCATCAAGTTGCAGCAAGTGCTTTTATCTTGCATGTCAGTGAAAACCTCAGAGCATTCATATTTCAACCATCTGGGTCCTTTCCAATCAGTCTTCTGAAGAAAACCCATATCGCAGCTTTTTTCGAAAACCTAGGGTTGGTTGCTTTTTCGATCAAACGTCAGAGTTTTGCAATTTCAATCAAATGGGTCCATTTCTAATGATACTCTGAACAAAACCCAAATGCCAGCTTTTTTCGGGAAAAATTGAAGAAATTAGGGTTTGCTGCTTTTTCAGGCAAAATTCAAGATTTTCAAAAACGGACGATCTGGGTTGTCTTGCATTGATATTCTGAACAAAACCCATATCTCAGAAAAAATTCTCAAAAAATTCGTCCGTTGAAGCATAAAAATCAGCATTCTAAAAATAGAAATTGCACAAGACTTGTCTGAACCAAGGCGAGTTTACAGTTGTTCTTCAAGTTTTCTGAAATGGAGTACACTCCTAATGTTTTCAAGTCTGAATTAGCTCTCTTTCATAATTACATCAAAACAGCTGAGACAGACTTGCATCATGTTAAGCCGGTGTTCGACCTACATGCCTTGGAGAGAGCAAGCAACACTTCAATCAAGAACCTAGGACATTCTGGACTCCTCGCAGCAGCTTCTATTCCTATATCGGGCTTCGTGAGCCTTGAGTTCAGAACGCTTTGCATTAAGCATTACAACCCGCTACTAGGGAGATCCAAATGGATGGTAAAAGTTGATTTGCGCCTAAAGCCCCGACATGGTCGAAGGTGTTTTTCCATTCCCATGGCCTCGAAGTGTAACTCTTCTCGAGGGGATGAATGCAAAAGATGCAGAATATGCATAAGACAAATACGAAGAAGATTCGGTAATGCAGATGGATGAAAGAAAACATAAGACATTGCCCAAGAATGTTGGGCGAGGAGAGTTCAAGGACAAGGTTGCTATCATCATCACTTTGCTCAATAGGGTCACTGGTTTAGAAGATGCCACCAAGTTCCAACCTTGGATGTTTTATGCCATACCTCACATTATGAAAAAGACTGAGTTTTATGATTGGCCTACTTTGATTAGTGATTGCCTACATCAGCAAATAACAGAATATTTTCAGTTTCATGTATTCCACATGGTGTCATATCTAGTCTACTTGGTGGCCTATCAAGGTCAATTCAGAGGATTGAACACCGAGGGGTCATTGAGCGTTCAACACATATATAATTATTATCCTCAGCTGGAGTTCACAAAGTCGTTGCACCACTACAAAAGGGTGAACGAGGCATTCTTGATGTACACGGTGCGTGACTTAGACAATGAATTACACGTCCGCATATCTTCAATTGCCAGGGCAGCAATGGCAGAATGGGCAGATTGGTTTATACAGTTTCCTACCTTTACCTATCTCAAGGTTTATGGTTATTCAGGTGCCCCGTTCATGTTGCCAAGGTATCCGTCAAACGAGGTCATCTTCATGGAATTCTTGAGGCAAGCTCACGGTGTTCATACAGTCTTGAGAAATAGAAAGAAACCCTCTCTTCACTTTCCATTAGGGTTGGGTATTTATACATGCAGGACTGCTACAAATGCCAAGACAATTGGAGAAGAGTTAGATAAATTTGGTCTGAAATCCTACAGTGAGAGGCGGTCATTTGATCCTCATGGTGTCTACGCTGGCCGGTTGGAGAAGAACTACAATCACATACCCGCACTTGAAGATTTTTGGGCTAACTGTGCAGATGAGTTTGAAGTGCGAAGGCGTAGTTACAGCAGGTTGACTCTCCATCAGATGAAAGATTGTTTGAATGAAGACATTGAAGGACTCTCCGATGATGATGAAGATGTTCTTCTACCAATGTACACTCAGAAAAGAATCAAGGATCAGCCTCTTCCACAAGTTAATTGGGCAAACAAGGAATCTCTTTCAGTTGAAGACAGAACAAAACAAGTTGTGGAGTATAGTAAGGTTTTCCTAGTGCTTAAAAGGAAGAACTCTATTCCAGTAGCAGAGCCGCCAAGGATAATTCCCTCTTCTTCCACAGCACAGTCAAAAGGAAAGGGTAAAAGTCAGTCTCAAGATGGCATCAAAGGCAGTAGATCGAATAATAATGTAAAAAAAGGTTGGATTTCTCAGGCATAGTCATACAGGAACAGCCTACAGTAGATTCAGAAGTTCCTCTTGACAAGCCCATACCTCAAAATAAAGCAGAGGAACCACCTTCAACACATGTTCCTATGCCTTTGACGGGTTCGTCACCAATTCACATTGATCTTGATATCGAAGATGATGAAGAGATTGCAGCAGTACCTCCTGAGGCAGTTAGTAAAGATACTACGGTGTCTTGGCCTGAGAACTCCTTAGGAAGGGTTAGGAGAAGGCCTTCATATCAAGTGAGTGTTGATGATCTCGATAACATTTATCAGGAACCTCCTAAGAAGAAGGCAAAGAAGCAAGTTCATTTTGATAGGAATCCCGATAACGAGATTGTCATAGAGACTGCAGTGCCCCCAGAAGATAAGAATAGGGATGAGGTAAACATGGATGATTTTGTCATGGTCAAGGCTAATCTTGGTAGAAATACCAGACATGCAGATTTGAGTCTCTTCAAAGTTGTATCTGAAAACCTTCATGAAAGAGTGCTAAAAGATGGAGAAGATAAGGCAGCCCTCAAGGCTGAAAATCAGCAGCTTAAGCTTTTCATTTCTAACCTTGCTCGTGGTTCTTCACAAGCAACTCAGTTGCTGCCCCAGGTCTTAGAGACACCAGCTGATCACCATCAGTTAAGACAGCTGGTCATATGTGGGAAGGAGACTCAGGAGTGGATCAAGAGCTTCATTGTCAGAGGAAAGGAGATCTTGGCTCAGATGTTCCAGTTGAGAGAAAACGCTCATGAACTTCGTCAAGGCATCCAAGGATTTGAACAAACATTGGCTGAAGTAAAACCTAGGCATGAGATTATCATTGCTGATTTAGACACAGCCTACGGTTCAGCGGTTTCAAAGGAGCACAAAAGGCAAATCCTTGCTTGGAGAGAGCGTCATGTTTTCAAAATTAAAACTTATGAGAGAATATCTGAAGAATTCATCACCTACAGACAAAGGGTGGTTGAGGCTCTCCTTTTCATCAGCGAATTTGTCATAGAGATCCCCTCTCAGTATAGTCTTGAGGATGGTTCTTACGTCGGGCTTGAGGAGGTGCAAAATCAGTTCCAGAATGTTGTTCATAGTTGCAGCCCAGTTGGTGGAAGGATAGGTCATATTTCAATGATGTCAGCAAAGTTCAATAAAGCGGCCAATGAGATTGAAGATTTCCAGAGATCCATTGCAGATGCTGAAGATATTCTTGAAAAGCGGTGTTTTGCTGTTGATGGTATAGATGCACCGAACCGGGACACAATGTCAAACTTCCTAGCGGATGTGATCGAGCTTTAAAGCAGCTTTCTTCTAGAAGCTTTCTTCCCCGCTTTCTTTCTATTCTTGGAATAACCTTATCCATTCCTTTGAGGAGCAGAAAGAAGATAAGATGTAATAGTTGGCATTTCCCCGCTTTTTGCTTTTGTGGGTTTCTTCTTTCTAGATTTAGTAATAAAGCTTGCTTGTTGAGCAAGCCCTAGATTGTGAAAGCAAGGAGATTTTAGGGTTCCCTACTCCTCTGCTTCTCTATAAATAAGAGCCTTTGCTCATTTATTTTCTTTAACCGTGCTTATGAGAACAAAACGCTGAGCCTATTGTGCCTTCTATTTGTTGCTCAAGTATTGTTCATTTGTATTGTGATAAGCAAATTGTTGAGCCTCTTTAGCCAACAAGGAGTTAGTGAGATTGCTGTTTTCTATTGTGTTAAGAATAAGTTTGCAAGCCTCCTTAGCTGCAATTTCTTATTCAAGGCATGTTAGAAGGGAGTTTTGTTTTTAGAGATTTGAGTAATAAAATCATGAGCCTCTTTTGCCTTGGTCTAAAATCTCAGATTTCCGTTATCTATGTTATGCTTTTATGATCTTTATTTCAGCTTACAGTGAAGTGTGTAGGTGTTTGTTGGGAGAAAGATTGTTAAAGTATTTTTGTCAGAAAATCTACCTTGTTAATTTCTAACTTCTCTTGCTCTGCTATTACTTGAGAGGTTAGGAACGTCTTTAGTCTAAGTTAGTCGTAGTTGAACTTCTTATCAGAAAATCTCAGCTGCGGCGTTTGTGTTTAAAAAACCTTGTGCTCTAAGCTGATCCAAAAAGATAGGCAACTTAGTTTTAGTTTACTTTCTTTCAAACACCATCAGCAAGAGGGAGCTTCCCCTCCTAATTTGAAGAGCAGTTTATCTGTGCATAGCTGTCCGTTTTCAAATCCGCATTCCAGAGGTGCGAATTTAAACGCCAACAGTTTTCTGGCGCCCACCGTGGGGCACGAGGCTTTAAACAACAAAGAAAGCTTAGGCTTTATGTCACGGGTATGACCATCTGGCGTCCTACTGCTCCAGTTCAACAACCTGATCTTACACCTCCAGTTATCCAGCCAAGTTTCCAGATAATTGAAGGAGAGCAAGTGGACATTATCAGCAGCCTGAGAAGTTTCATCTTTGAGAAGAAGGAGACCCCTGCTCAGTGGAGAAACGCTGCTGCTATTCTAGACAAAGAGGAAGAGAAAGCCGATATTGCAGCCGAGAGACCTGTCTTGCCACCACCCGCGTGGGACTAGACAATCCTGGCTTACATAGTCTATACAAGGAGGAGAACAAGAACAAATCCGCTTTTCCAAGAAGATACTTTCCTTCCACATACGCATCATACAGAAGTTGGAGAATCATCCGACACAGTACCTGAATCCGACACAGTTCCTGAGTTCAACACCGTACCTGTGTTCGAAGAAGAAGAGTTCGAAGCAATGGGTGATAACCGCAACAACGATGACAACAACAATCGCAATCGGAGAAGAGGTCCCCCACTGCCTTGGGGTGACAATATTGGACCTTTGGCCTTAGGGGCAAATCACGAATTACCTAAGGGGTCAAGAAAGCACTTTCCACGCTTCCAAGGTGATGGAAGTCAACATCCTGATGATCATCTTTCAGCCTTTTCAACGGCTTGCGCTGTTTTACATGTAGGTCATGAAGATGTTGCTGTTCGTCTCTTTGTTGAGACACTCGCGGGAGCTGCTGCCGAATGGTTCAATCATTTGGGGCCCGGTTGCATAACCAACTGGAATACTATGACTGAAAAGTTTCTTGCGAGGTTCAAACCAGCTGAAGATAGCCACCAGTTGTTTGCTCGACTTTCCAATTCAAAGAAGGAGGACAATGAACCAATGAGAGAGTTCGTAGCAAGGTTTAACCGCCTGGTTACTCGTCTTTCATATACACTTAATCCATCGCCTGAGATCCTGTTAAGCAGTTTTGTCAACGCACTTCCATCAGAGATAGCTTTTATCATAAGATCGGCACATGAGACGGAGCTGGGAGAAGCACAACAAGGTGCAATAGAAATTGAAGACAACATGATCACTTCAGGAAAGATCAGAGGAGATGCTATTAGACCTTTGGTTCAAAGTTCTGCTGATCCATTACTTCAAAGGGTTGCAAATGAAGTAACTATTCTCAAGAGGCAATTGCCACTTCAGCCAACGCCTCTTGCTCAAGTTGCACCACCACCTGCCTTGCCCGCACCACAGCAGCCTTATCAACCTCAGCAGCCATATCAGCCAAGGAGGAATAACTTTCAGCCTTACAACAATTACAAGCCACGAGGGCCACCTCCACCAAGGCAAGCGGCCGACAATACACAAAATGCTGTGTTTTGCTCTTTTCATGATTCCACTGAACATGCCGGCGCATCTTGCCCTGAAAATGTCAGAATGAACGAGATAATGGGATATGCCGAAGCTGCACCTGCACCAA
Organism: Sequoia sempervirens; assembly: GCA_007258455.2. Lineage (NCBI taxonomy): Eukaryota > Viridiplantae > Streptophyta > Pinopsida > Cupressales > Cupressaceae > Sequoia > Sequoia sempervirens. Next base: position 41,428 of record VDFB02083030.1, read on the forward strand.
GTTTCGTTCCAACTCCAAGTTCGAATGTTGTCTTACCTCAATCGGACAACTTCGATGGCGACTCCGCAATGGGCTACTTTGAAAGTGAACCCGATTTTGAAGAACAAGAAGAAGATATTTGTCAGTACTCTCTTGCAGTTAATCCTGAGAATCATACGACTCCTGTGTTTACCAGAGCTCAACATCTGAGAGCACACAAAGAAGAAGAAGAAGAGAGGCTGAAGATATCAAAAGAAAAAGTAAAAGAAGTAGCTTCTACTTCAAATATTAAGTCTTCTCAAGAGAACATGAAAGCAGTTGCTGAAGGTTCGTCCTCAGCAAATTTTGATATTGTAGATTCATTGATGAAGAACAAAGTGCAGATTTCTCAGTTAGAGTATCTCCAAGATCATCCAGAGCAAGTGGACCGACTTCTCAAATTTGGGAAGAAAGGACCTACCAAGCAGCCCACATTGCTCGAATCATCCGTTCCGGCGGAAGACAAGCCTAAGCCCTTCTATATTTCTCTATATATAGGAGGTTACAAATTGAGCAATTGTATCATCGATTCCGGAGCTTCCGACAACGTCATGCCTCTACAAGTGATGAATGCTCTAGGACTTTCGTGCACCAAGACAAAGGACAAATGCTACTCACTGGAGTCCAAGTCGGTGCCGTTGGTCGGTCAATTAAAAGATGCTCAAGTGAGGTTGGCGGCTTGTCCTGAAAAGAAAATCATGATGACCATCCTAGTAGCTGACATTCCAGCAAGCTATGGGATGCTATTAAGCAGAAGCTTTTGCAAGGACCTCGGTGGAGAGATTCAGATGGATTGGTCTTCCGCAAATATTCCGTTAAAGAAAGGAACTTTCAAGCTGGAACCAGAACCCAAATCTCGATTTGCGGTCGTGAAGTCTCAAGATCCTCAAGCTCAAGTTCTATATCAAGAAACGGGTCTTGGTACTTACGCCATGTTGTCAGAGGTTCCTGAAGAAAGTCAAGAGGTCGCATGCATCGTAGAGAAATCAGCAGATGATCCTAAGTTGTGGACTTTACAGTTCGATGGGAGTTGTTCCACTGCTGGTTCAGGAGCGGGAGTTGTGATAATTCTCCCGAAGGACAATTGTATCCTTTTGCATACCGCTTGCAATTTGAATGTACAAATAATACGGCGGAATATGAGGCGCTTTTACTAGGTCTCAGGAATGCAAAAGATATGGGTATCAAATACCTTAAGGTCGAAGGTGATGCGGAGCTTGTTGTAAAGCAAGTCAGAGATCAATTCAGAGTGAAAGCAGATCGTCTTCGACATTATAGAAATAGGGTGTGGAATGCAATAGATTGGTTCGAAGCATTTGATATCAAGTATATTCCACGTCTAGAAAATAGCAGAGCAGATGCCCTCGCGGTATCAGCTTCACTTTTCATGCCACATTCTGACTTTCGTCAGAATGCGTTTGCCATTGAATTAATATACAGGCCAGCTGTACCTGACAACTGTGATAATTGGCAAGTCTTTAACGATGATGAACACATTAAGGAGTTTCTTGTTATGGGAGATAATTTCAAGGAATTGTTCTTTGAAGGCAGTTCATCTACTCACAGAGAAGCAATAACAGAAGTTTCTGATACGCCAAAGATTGCTGAAGATAAAGAAGTTCCAGAAGAACCAGAATCCAGCATAATCCAGTTGAAAGGAAATAAAATTCCCAAGGGTTTAGTTTCCTTGGAGAATATTTTTGACAGGCATGATAGATACATTCAAGATCAGAGAAATTCAAGTGACAGAACTTCTGCCGAATATCAACAAGTCAATATTGGTACAATTGACAAGCCCAAGCTTGTTAATTTGGGTACATGTTGCACGGTGAGGAGAGCGAGAAGTTCATTTCTTTGTTCCAGCAATACCGAGATGTCTTCGCCTGGTCATATGAAGATTTAAAAGTTTTTACACCAAGAGAATTGTCTCACACAATTCCTCTTCGACCTGAAGCAAAGCCCTTCAGGCAAAAGCAAAGACACTACAATCCGCGGATTCAAGACACCATCTACGCGGAGATCCAGAAGATGGTGAATGCAAAGATCATCTTTCCGATCCATCATTCCACTTGGGTGTCGAATATAGTTCCTGTGCGCAAGAAGAACGGAGAAATCAGAATTTGCGTCGATTTCAGGAACCTGAATCAATCATCGCTCAAGGATAATTATCCTTTGCCAATCATGGAGCACACTTTACAGACGGTTACCGGTTCAGAGATGCTGTCTTTATTGGACGGTTTTTCTGGTTATAATCAAATAGCGGTGGCTGAGGAAGATCAATTCAAGACGGCATTCACAACCCCGTGGGGTACATTTGCCTATGAAAGAATGCCCTTCGGCCTCATCAACGCCGGTGCTACATTTCAAAGAGCCATGGATTTGGCGTTTGGTGATTTGAAGAATAAAGTAATAGTTGTCTATCTTGACGACCTCACTGTTTTCTCAAAGACACGACAAGATCACTTTCAACATCTAGGGAAAGTCTTTGAGAGATGCAGATATCATAAAATATCATTGAATCCTAAAAAGTCTATCTTCGCGGTGACGGAAGGCAAGTTGCTTGGCCACATCGTCTCCAAGGAGGGAACTCGAATTGACCCAAGCCGGGTTGAAGCTATCCGAAGTTTGTCTCTTCCAACAAGCAGAACAGGGGTACACTCTTTCTTTGGTAAGGTAAATTTCATACGAAGATTTGTACCAGATTTTTCTGAGTTGACTAAAGATATATCTGCTATGATGAAGAAGAAGACAGTTTTCAAGTGGACGGAAGAAGGAAAGAAGGCGTTCGCAGCAATAAAAGAAGCCATCAGTCGAGCTCCAGTGCTAGTCCGTCCTGATTTTGAAAAGGAATTTATCCTTTATTGTTATGCATCAGAGTATACTCTGTCTGCCATTCTGACACAAAAGTTAAATGAAGAAACTGAATCTCCAATAGCTTTCATGAGCTGCAGTTTCAAGGACAGCGAATCAAGATACTCTCAGATTGAAAAGAATGCCTATGCGGTGGTTCGAGCTGTAAAGAATTTCAGATTTTATATCCTAAATTCTCACACCGTCGTGTATGTCACAGATCCAGCAGTAAAGAGCGTGTTAACTCAACAGGAGATGGGCTCCAAAAGAGGAAACTGGATCGCAAAGGTTCAAGAGTATGACTTGGAGATCAAGCCAACCAAACTCGTTCGCGGGAGAGGTCTTTGTCAGTTGATGGCGGAAGATGGTGATAAGAAACTTCAAGCCAAAGGTATACCTGAGATTGAACCTGAAGTTAAAGAAGACCTTCCAATGGTCTTGCTGATCGAGTCTTCGGGAGAATGGTTTACTGAGATATGGTATTACCTAACATACGGTGATTGTCCAAATCACCTGAACAAGCAACAAAGGAGAACGCTTAAGCTGAAAGCGCAGAATTATATAATCATCAGCAATGTTTTGTACAAGAAGGGCCTTGACGGAACATTCTTGTTGTGTGTTACCAAAGATCAACAACGGCGCTTGCTGGAAGCTTTCCATAATCAAGCATGCGGTGGTCACTTTTCATCAAAGGTAACAGCTTTTAAAATCTTGCGGGCTCAGTTCTTTTGGCCGACTATGTTCCGCGATGCATACGAGTGGGTACATAAATGTCAGTTGTGTCAACAATTTGTTGGCAAAGCAAAGTTAGCAGCCGCTCCTCTCAGGCCAGTTGTTATAGATGCTCCATTTCAGCAATGGGGTCTAGATTTTATTGGTCCTATCAACCCACGTTCCAGCAAGGGGCATATTTATGTCCTTACAGCCACTGATTATTTCACTAAATGGGTTGAAGCCATTCCTACCAAGCGAGCTACGTCCGAGGTCGTGTGTGAGTTCTTAAAGGAAAACATTGTCACACGCTTTGGAGTGCCTCGCAAAATTGTGACAGATAATGCAACATGTTTCTCATCAGAGGAGCTAATGGAGTTCTGTTTTGATCATAGCATTACACTATCTCATTCATCAGATTATTACCCCCAGGGTAATGGACAAGCTGAATCATCAAACAAGAACATTGTCACAATCATTCGCAAGTTGGTTGATTCCAGTCAGCGAACTTGGCACAAGAAACTTTATGATGCTCTCTGGGCCGACAGAATTACTCCGAAGAGAGCCATTGGTACCTCACCCTTTATACTCCTGTATGGTACAGAAGCAATGATACCCATCACATTGGAGTTGTCCGCCTTGCAGCTGGCGACCTCAGTAGAAGATGGAGAGTTCACAGATCCTGTTCAGAAGCGTATCTTGTACCTGACTAAGCTTCAAGAAGAAAGGGAAGAGGTAGTAGATAGAATCACTCAGCACCAAGAGCGGGTGAAGAAAATTTTTGACAAGAAAGCTCGCCAACGAGATTTCGAGGTTGGAGATCAAGTCCTCTTATGGGATAAGAGACATGAGCCCAAGGGAATGCATGGGAAATTTGATTCCTTGTGGCTAGGACCTTTCACAATTCACGAGCTCGCCGGAGAGAACACCTATATTCTCTCGCGCTTGGATGGAAGTCTCCTCCCTCTACCACACAGCGGGCAGTATCTGAAGCACTTCGTCCCTCCGGGGGTGGAGTAAGTTCTCGAAATCAATCTTTGTACATATTTTTCATTGCTTTCCGTGATGTGTTTCCCCTTTCCGTGATGTTTTCGTTATGTTGTATTTCCCCTTTCGTAACAGTCCTGTCGTGTTTTAGGTGATTAGGAGTCTTGTTTTAGGTGATTAATAGGGAAGTCCAACTATTAGGTGATTTTTAGGAAGTCCGGTTATAGGTGATTAAGGAATGTCCTGCAAATTAGGTGATTAGGAAATGATGCTGACTCCGATACCCAATGGACAAGGCACTGGTCTAAGCTCAAACTTCAGAGATTCTATGGTTCTCCTATGCCGAAAGTATCCGCCATGGTCCCCAAACAGAGCCAATGTTGTACCCCAAAATTAAAATTTTTGTTACACTTAGACATTTTGAAGAAATGAGTAAAAGTCTTGTCAAAACAGTCAAAAAGGTCAAAATTTGGGTGTGCATGTCTTGCATGGAGGATCAAAACACAAAATTTTCAATTTCTGACGATCTGGGTCTGCTAAGAGCAGCTTAAACTACAAAACCCAGATCTCAGTTTTTCATCCCTAAATTTTAGAAAACCGCGCATTTTTAGAAATTTTCAACAGTAAAGTTTTCTGGTTTTTCTCGGTTTCTCTTTTCAAACGCGATACTTCAGCAAAATTTTCTAAAATAGAAAGTTGGTCCGACAGTGGTCCTAACCCATTTTGATTGGCTCAAATATGTCCGTGACGCCGGTGCAAATTTCTAATCTAAAATAATCGGGCTTTGCTCCCATCGGGTCTATTCAGCTTTTTCAGAAGCATATCTGGAGTTCCGGGGTCATCAATGGAGGTCATCCGACTGCCAGGCGTCAATTTCAGCATTCAAATTCCCAGCAGAAGGTGAAACGATGAACATGCACGAGGATCGAGGAAGAAAAGTGAAAAGTCATGAAAATTTTCTAAGTCTGCTAAGTTTGGGCGCCCCAGTTGAAGAAAGGCGCCCACCTTTTCAGGGTGCCAAATGAAGGAATTAGGGTTACGGTCTCCAATGGAAGTTGTTCAGTTTTCAGTCAGCTTCGCGATGAATATCCCCGTCAGAGCATCTGATGATCCAGTCTCCGGCAAATTCAAGTCAAAGTAGAAGGTATGAAGTGAAAATCTGAAACTTGAAGTTGAATAAATTATGAATTTTTCTAAGTCTGGAGAAACTGGGCGCCCTAAGAAGAGCGCTCAA